>PVLD010008709.1:0-82025 GCA_004027595.1 Dinomys branickii
TGAGGGTCTATGACTGGAAAGGGGAAAGTAGACTTGAAGTCTTTTCTAGAGAACAGGCCTAAGTTCAAGAGTCATTTCCAAAAGATCTTCCTGAAAAATAGGTGGAGCGGCTCCTAAGTGCCTACAGAGTGACATCCAGGGCCTCTCCCCGACTTGGGGCTGTTCTACACCTGGCCCAAAGCCACATGCTTGGCAGCTCGATGCCCCAACGTGGGCCACCCGCTGTTTCTAGAATGTGCTTGCCTAGGTCCTACTGCCTTTACCTGTGGTGAAGCCATTCCTTCTACCAAGCACACCCTTCCCTTCCTTGGTTGGAATCTTATCCCTAAGGGCAAATACTACCCTTCAGAAAGCTCTGCACACAAGGTGCAGTGGTAAGGGGCTGTAATCCCAGCTACTCCAGAGGCTGAGGAGGAAAGCAAATTCAAGGCCAGCCTGGATAATCTAGTAAGACCCTGTCTCAAATTTTCATTTTTAAAAAATTAACTTTTTATAGGCCTGGAGACATAGCTCAATGGTAGAACACCCCTAGCTAGTTTCAACCTCTAGTAGTACAAAAAAAAAGACATGCAGAACAAAGACAGAGAGAAAGATGGGTCTGCCCTGCTCTGTTCTTTTTTGGTGGTACTGGGGGTCGAACTCAGGACCCTGTGCTTGCTAGGCGGGCGCTTATTCCACTGAGCTATATCCCCAGCCCCTGCCCTACTCTGTTCTGTCCTGTGTTCTACTTACCAAGAACACCTGCTGTGGGACTTTACCTTGGCCTTTGACAGTGTACTGCTACCTGGCCCTCAAGTTAGCTTCCAGGCAGGATGGCCTTTAGACTGGGAAGACACTTATCTTCCCAACCCCAGCCAGCACTTAACTCCTTCCCTAACACATAACCAGTTAGGGTGCGGGCTTGTGAACTCTGCCTGCAAAGCAGGGCCCTCATGGTGCTCACTCCCAACCCCAGCTGAAACAAACTCACCTTTCCAAGCTCAGGACGCTGTGGAATGTGACAGAGTCATCAAACACAGACAGCATGTAAATTTCATCTATGACCACGTGGATGTTATATCTGTAGTTGGGTAGAAGGAGAACAGGTTCTAGTTTCCCTCTGCAATTGACTCGTTTTCATTCCTATTCTTCTCTGGATACAGAGCAGATTTTCCTGTAGCCCAGCACCCACCCAGCCCTTCCAAGGGGTAGGGTAGGAGGAGGCCATATATCGGAAGGGACTTTGCAGCCAGGCTGACCATACTGAGATGGAGTAGGAAGCACCCCCAAGACACACTTGAGTACATTTCTGCACTTTCAATCACCAAGCAGAGGCCAGTGGGAAGGGCCCGTTGTCCTAGAGCACATTCAGCTCATACAGCTAGAAGCTCCTACCTAGGGTCTGAAGCAAGCAGTGGCACTAAGTAGGCCACACAGTACATGCATCATCTCATCCGCTCTCCCTACAACCCTCTGCAGCCTTCTGTTCACCCGCCTCTCACAGACCAAAAGGAAAATAATGCTTTGAGGGATGAAGTGAGCTCCCTTAACTAGCAGGTGTGAGAGCTGGTATTTGAACTCAGTTCTGTGGAATTCTTCCCCACAACCTCGAACACTCTCCTGTCCCTACTCTCTGCCATGAATAGGTCTGGGTTGCTCCTAAAGTTTAAGTAAGTCCCTTTCCTCTAGAGAACAGATTATCTGCTCTACTAGGGCTATTTTAGCACTCTGGAGATGAGAAATGTCAAGGTACCCATAGCTTCCTGGGAGAGCTATACAGGGACACATCTTCCTCCCATAAGGTCTGAGGGTCCGTCTTCTCTAGCTCCTCAGCCCAAGTAGTTTGGGAAACAGATGCTGGGGAAAGTGCATAGGCAACAAGACTGTATTATGACAGCTTTGCCAGTATCTGTACAAGGAAGAGGCTCAGAAAGGAATGGTGAAAAGTTGGAAATGGTATGCACGTGGGTGCTTCTTCAGCTTAGTTTCACTTAGCTGTACACAACTCCACAAAGCAGAGTACAGTAAGAATATTTAGGGTAAATTACCCCTGCTTCTGATTGCTTGACTACAAGGAAAGGGAATCCCTTTTGGGGATGTCATCCAGTCTTAAGAGATAGAGCTTGTACCTTTTGGCAAACTCCAGGCATTCTTGCAGTAATTCCTTTGAGAAGACATGGCCCATAAGCTTCTGGGGGTTGTTTAGCAAGAGGCCTTTGACCTTTTTTTTCTAAGAAGAACCCAAACACAAGAGTGAACACAAGTCCTTTTACATCCACCCCATGTTCAAGCAAATATCTTTCATAGGTCAGATTCCAATACATGACACCAAATGAGGCCAAAGCAAGCTATTACCATTCTGCCTGGGGGAAGGGCAGGAAGGTGCTGTGGCAGCGGCCCCAGCCAGGAGCCTTGCTCCTATGGAGCCACATCCCAGCAAGTTGGAGTGAGCAGGACCATCAGAGTCTCAGCACTCAGCCCCTCTCAGGGCCACCCTGGAAATAGGATTCCCTCCTTACCATAATCTTAGCTTCCAGCAGGGCTTGCTCTAGTTTGCCCACGGTGACCTGAAACGGCTGGAGGTTCATACCAGGCTTCTGGAAGAGAGACTCTACTGAGAGCTGCCCCTGGGAAAAGCTTCTGACTCCGACCCCTCACTCGCACAAACCCCAGGCAAGTGTTGGCCCTCATAGCCGGGTGCTAGACCCACATGGCTTCTGCACCCTGGTTTCTCTACCCTTCTTCCATCACCACATACACAGGGAGAGAGCGGGGCCTCTGTGCCTCCTCAGTGCCCACTAGAACAGTCCCTTGCCTAGATGGGCTGAGCAGGGAAGAGGCCCATTCTGACCTCACTCTCCAAGTGAACTGGAATCAGCTCGACCTGTGCAAACATCTGGGAGCCAAAGACGAAGCCCTCATGGAGGGGAGTGGGGACCAGGAAGGAATCTGGAAGCACAAGAACATGAAGCCATTAATCCACATTTTCTCAGAACCTGCCAGCCTCCCCACCGCCAGACTAGCAGCAAAGCTACCAAGAAGAGGTCACTTGAGCAGTCTCTCCTCTTTGGGGATTGATGTTCTTGAGCTCAGGCTCCATAAAAATTGTCTACTCTTGCAGACATTATTTGGGTAGTAAAACTAATTTCCTCTTACGAGGTGTACTGAGAAAAAAGAGGAAAGACATACTATGAATGGGTCAGAATCCAGGACCTAAGACAAGCTAGGCTAGCTAGTGGGCAGAGTGTTGGCCTTTAGGAAAGCCTGACATACTCCAAGCCAAACAATAGAGGTCAAGGTTCATGCAGAGAGCACCTGTCTTTTGGACCTGGTGACCACATGTTTTTTTTCTTTCTGCCCAACTGGCCCCACTGATGGGCCAACCAAGAACCCACCCTTTCTATCTTGGCCACTTCCTTCCATAAAATCAGAGCTCACCAAGATCTGAGACTTGCTTGGGCATTGTTAAGGAGTTTGAGAATGGATCTTTCAACCTTATCTGATCCAGAACTAATTAGCCTTGTGAGGATTAGGGAGATGGTAGGAAATCTGTGAAATCCGAGCTGCTATTCATACTGCAGTCAAGCCCAAGAGCCCAGCTAGTAACAGTGATCTTTGCTTCCCCTGTCATCACTGCTTCAGAACAGTCATGTCAATTTTGCTTGCTCATATCTGGTGATCTGAACAACTACTTTGGAGACAACAATATGCAACCTGACAAATTCCTATCATTGTTGAATTCCTATCATCTTGTTTGGTGAAACTCTATCGTTTATAATTTTTTTGGTTTTATTTTTTAATGGTTTGATTAATCTAGGGTTCTTACATCTGGTAATCAGACCAAACTCAGTGAAGATAAAACAGTAAATCCTCATCATTTTGTTCTGAAACCCTGTACCATTCTAATTGTTTTTGCTCTGTTTTGTTTTTGTCTATGTTGTTGGCATTTTGCTTTTTTTTTCCCAATTCTCTTTTTTTAAAAAGTGAGTTTTTCCAGGAAAAAAAAAAGAATGATCAGGCGTGCCTTTCCCACATTAAGTGAGGAATCCAAACCCCTTGTCAGAAATACAAAAAAGTCCTAATCAGCAGAGAAATGCCCATGCAATGGGGAAAGACCTTGAGTGGAGATGCTCTCCCCAGTGCCCAGGTGTTCCTGCTTACCCCCTGGGTCACACAGAACCATGGCCAGCGCAGAGAAGACAGCAGAGCAACCATTTAGAACAACCACCTGAAGGCACGCACAAGAGGCAGATGTCAAAAACCAGTACCTACGCAAGAGGGTGTGGCCACACCAGCTCCCTCCCCCTGGGAAGAGGCACCACAAGCCTCTGCATCCGGATCCCACTGGCCTTAACTCTGCCCTCATCCTGAAGGTCTCCCCTACTTCTAATCTTCCCTGGACAAGGCACAGGGTCCCCCAGGCACGCAGCCCTCCACCAGCAGACTCACATTTCTTGAAAACAGGCAGTGAGGAACTCTGCAGTAGTAGCTCAGGAACTGGGCAACGGCCTCCCGCAGGCTATGGACAAACCCAGAGAGACCTTGTGGTTCCCAGTTCCCCTCTTCACTGAGGGTTTACATTTCAGCCCTTTCCAAGGGACCAGTGTCCACCCTGAAAGGGACTCTGCAGCCCAGCCCAACTTCTTTTTATATGCCTGTAACACAAGGATGTCAACTCCTCTGGTCATGCAAACAATAAGTGAGAGGTGGGACAAGAACCCAGGCTTGTGAATTACAGGACAATGCTCTTTCTACCAGACCAGGCTGCCTGATAAGGCTTTGCTCTCCTTTCCTAGGAGTTGTTACTCAAATGGACGAGGAGGTAGCCAGCCAAGAATATAATGCATTGAATCCTTCCCTTGCTGTGGATCAGAAGATGCTAGATCTGTAGGTCACTTACAACAGATGTCCTCTCGAGTTGGGATACTGCAGCAGGATGTCCTCAACATAGTTCATGTCACTCTGCCCCAACTGTTGACAAACAGAGCATGAGAAAAGCCAAACCAGGAACGTCCATCCTACTCCCAGTGTGAACGTGCGCCCTGTACTTCTGTGGCTGCCCAGGAAGGGAATGGTATGCACTCTGCCTTTTCTCTGGTGAATGGAGGCCCCTATCCTGGTGTTGACTACCACACAGACACCTCATTGGGAAGTACTCACCAACCTCCTCAACCCAATGCCCCTTAGCAGCCCACACACGGGCTTCCTACTAAAGAACACCTCTGGATACACTCAGCAAGGGCAGGAGGTGATCTATGCTATCCTAGGATCTATTTTTCCACTGCTTTCCCCAAACTCCTATGTTCTACTCACATCTAGCACAAGCAGAGGAGCATGCTGGGGGGACTGGTCCCTGAAGGGTGGGTCCCAGCACAGCCTGGAACACAACTTACCCTGTCAGCCACCAGATCAATGCACAGCTTGTTCTCACTGATGCCGAGGTTAAGCAAGCCCTGGAGGGGAAGGAATTTGAGACTGGTTTCTTACACTACGCCCTGCAGAGATGCCAGTGTGTATACACCTCAGGTTAGTGGAGATCGCACTGCCCCATGAGGCAATTCAATCCATGTTTCCAAGAACCCAGTCTTAAACCTTGCAAAATTTCCCCTTTAGAGCCACATGGAAAACTAATTAATAGTTGAATTATACTCCATTTCTGGTGCCGCCAGGTGCTAGACTAAATGCTTTATTCCAGTTAACTCCCGAGATTGGGTTCTATATAAACCCTGATTGAAGAGTGAAGAGAAAACATAACCTACCAGCCGTGTGAACTTGGGTAGTAGGCAGAGCTCCACATGACTCACCCAGAGCCTGGACCCTAACCCAGCACGGGCCCTTCCCGGTACCCACCTCTGCTGTTACAAATCAGGGACCCCGAGCTTCTGGAGATGCTGCCGCTTGGAGTACAATGGGAATACTCTACCCGGCCCCGGGAAAGCAGACGGTCATTAGCCACATAGACAGCAACAGAGGGAAGGCTTGGCTATTACTGCCCTCCCCTCCCTGGTTGGAGCGCTGCTGTGATTCTCCTTTATGGGAAACTTTTGTCAGCTCCCTGTCACCTTCAGGTGGTGTTTTAACAGGATCTGTCCACTTCTGCCTGCCTTTATCACAGAAGCCGTCAGGTCTATTCTCACCATAGGGCCCTTCTTGCCCAGCCACTCCCAAGTCTTTCTCCACTCACAGCTTCCACAAATGCTGCTCCTCCTTCCTGGGGGAACCACCCTGCCACCTCCCCCATTGGCTGGCTGGTTCAGCATTTAAGACATCTTCCCAGACCACTGGAAGTGGGCATTCCTCTAGTACTCTTGGAAACATGATTTGTGTTTGTTCCCCTAATGGCCAGCTACATTCATCACTATACTGTGTTTCATAAGGGCAAGTTCACTCCCTGATACAACCACAGTTCCCTTCTTAGTAGTTAAGAGCAGAGAGTTAAGGCAAGATGGGGCAGCTAGGGACCCAGACCCCAGTTCTCCATCTTTCTGGGGACATGTCATCTTAATTCTGTGACTGCACCCTTACTAAGACAACAGTGCCCGTTGTGTGGCCATGAAGGGTACTGAGCACAGAACTCAAAACATCCCAGGGCCTGGGGTGGGCTCTCAAGGCTGTGCCCCGAAACTTACCAAGGTGTTCAAGATTTGGTGGTACTTATCACTGTGATAGAACTCATAGTCCTGGAAGTGTGAGTTGTAAAATGCATGGATCTCAGACCCACGGTTGGACAGGCCCTGGCTAGGAAGTGTAACTTCAGAATCACTCTGCTGGGCATCTGGCGAGTCACACAGCCCAGGTGATGGGAACAAGCCCTGGCTCTCGGCAGCTGTATGGGAGAGGGGGAAAGAGAGGGAGAGTGTTCGCTAGAACAAAGGAGATTCTCCCTGACCCTTAGGACCTCTACGCTCAACTCCTCCACCCCTCCACCCCACTGTCTTTGAACAATGCCCCTTGGAGAGCTCTTCCTGGAAAGGCACGTGTGTCCTCAAAGCTTAGCTTTCTCTTGGGACCCGCGAGCTCCCGAAGCTCCTTGCCTGCACCCCACGCAGACCTCAGGAGTCCCGGGTAGTGGCTGGCTCATACTCACCCTCGCCGCTGGCCTTACGCATCTCTGCTCCAGCCTAGAACCCTTACGCGTGCCGAAGTTGTCCTTGGTAGCTGGGCCACAGAGACCGCTCTTCTCCTCTCACTAAGCTTGTGTATTATGCTTTGGCCTCTGAACTCCGCTTTTAAATACAAGGTGGTTCCAAGTGTATAATAAGACCCACCTTGCCCCTTCCAGAGGGAATCTGCCCAGGAGCTGTCTATCACCTAAAATCATCCCTCTTTGCATCCTTTCAGGGAAATGGTTTGGCGAGGACCAGGTTCTAGAGCCACGATTCTCAACCTTGAAGGGAATTAGCATCACTGGGAACCCAGGTTCTTTGCAGGACGTGAGGGCCTGGGCCTGTGGGTGCATGAAGGCCCCCAGGTGATGCTACTACTTCCCAATGCCTGGGGCCAGGGAGCCCCGGTGAAAGCATTCTGCCTGTTTCCACAGAAGCCAGCGTTTGAGAGCAGGTTGAAGTGGGTCAACCCCGGCTAGGAAGGGCAACTTGACAAGGAGACCGCACTGTGTGCCCAGAGCCCCCAAAATGAAGAAAAAAGAATCCCTGATGGCAAGGTGACCTTTCTGACGGAACAGTCTGCTCATGTTCCTCCTTTGTGTACGATGCTTCCCTGTTTCTCCACCTAAAAGGTGGCAAATTCAATACCTCCAGGGACAGAGCGGTTACCGATGCGCAAGGCTGAGGGGTGAAGAGGAAAACTGGGGAGGTCACTGGACGCCTCCTAAGTGCATTCAGGGGAAAACTAAGACAGGAAGCTCTGGTGAGCACAATGGCTTTGCCAGTCAATTTCGGCCTTGTAGCCACCAAGCTGCAACTTCTGAATCTTCTCCCTTTAATGTGGCACAGAAACCCTTGTATTTGTGTGTGTGTGTGCGTGTGTGTGTGTGTGTGTGTGTGTGTTTTGAGATAGTCTCACTTTGTGCTGTAGGCTGGTCTTGAACTTGCTATGTAGCCAGGCTCACCTGGAACTTGAGGTGGTCCTCCTGCCTCAGCATCCAGAGTGCTGGGGTTACAGGTGTGCACCACCACACCCAGCCCACAGGAGCCCTCTAGGATAATTCATCACAGGCTCGTGCTTTGTGCCCCTCCTGCCTCTCATCCCAGCTTCCCACAGCCTATCACTGAATCTCCTGTGACTCTGCCTCCCTCCAGGACTTTGCACTTGCTGCTCCTGCCTGGAAGGCGCTTTCCTGGCCTCATGGACTCCTGCTGTCCTTCCAGTCCAAGTCCCCTCGTCCCCTCCTCCAAGGAACCTTCCTCCTCACTCCTCAAGGTGGGTGCCTTCAGCTGTGCTTCGGTTTGCTGTGCTGAAGGGTCAATCCAGGGCCTTCTCACCGAGCTACCTCCCCACCCCTTCCCCTTTTCCAAGACAGGCGCTTGCTAAGTCACTCGGGCTGGGCTCTGATTTTTGACCCCCTGCCCTATTCTCCCAAAGGGCTGGGATTACAAGCACAAGCCACCATGCCTGGCTTCCTCTAACCCTTTTTAAATTTTATTTTGAGACAGGGTCTCACTAAGTCTCCCAAGTAGGGCTCAAACTTAGGATTCTCTTGCCTCAGCCTTCTGAGTAGCTGGAATTATAGACATGTGCCACCACTGGTTCAGCTGGTTTTTTTTTTCCTGTTATTCATGCAGTGAAGGGCATCTGGCCCATAGAGGAGCTCAATAATTGCTGCAGTTTGGGTCCAGATTGTGCCTGCAGTGTTAAAAATGTTTGTTCCTGAGCACTTCTGTTTAAGAGTTGGGGCCTCGTGGGTAGTAGTAGGTCATTAGAGGGCGCCCTTGGAGGGTTTTTAGAGCCTTAGTCTCCTCTCTCCCTTTGGCTTCCCAGTCGTCATGGAGTGAGCAGTTCCACCTCCCATGTGCTCCCACTTTGCTGTGCAGAGCAACAGGCCCAACCCACCATGGTGTGGAACTGTGAGCCAAAATAAAGCTTTCCTATTTATAAAGCTGATTGCCTTAGGTATCTGTTACAGTGACAGGATGCCGACGAGCATTTGGGAACAAGCAAATAAAGGAAGGAGTGGGTGTTGGGGGACAGATGGACAGATGGACAGATGGGTGGATGGATGGGTGAATCTCACACTGCACTTCCTAAGCCCTGGGCCCCCTCTCACCTCTAGCCTTCTCTGGTCTACACCTGCCCTAGTTCCAAGGCCCAGAGGGGTTCTAGGCTCGTGTGTGTTAAATACTCATTCTTAACTCGGATAGATTAGTGCCTACAGAGGAAAATGAAGGAATTGGCCAACTGTAGGCACCTGGGGAACGTGGAAAGCAAGGTGAAGATTTTTTTCCCAGAGGAACAGTCTCCTTTCCCACCACTGTCCTAGGCTGGGAGTCTTGCTCCTAGGGACACCACCTCCAGCTCAGCAGCTGTTACACAGATTTGCCAAGAGGCGTCGCTAAGCCCCCATTTTCTTGCCTGGCTTGGGAAACTGGGTAGCCAGCTGCAGCCTCAGGGAAGAAGTGGATGAGAGACGAGAAGAAGGCCAGGCGCTGGGCGGCCCCCTTTCCCACGGCAGGCAGTGCCCTGTGGGGTGGTGTGTGGCCCTGAGAGGCCTGGAAACACAGGTGCTCACACCAACTAGGGGACAGAGTGGTGCACCCAGCACTATGCCCAGGGAAAGGGGACCCCAACCCCCAGTGGCCCCTAGCATCCCCTGGACCCCTGTTCTTCAGATAGGGCTTGGGAGAGGCTGTGTGTCTTGGCTGGTGTCCCATAGCTGGAAAACAACCAGGACAGAATTAGAATCCAGAGACGGCAAACACAGTTACTTCCTGCTCCTGAAGCTTTTGGTGTCTCTGCCCCCAAAATAAAACTCCACGTTCGGTGCCTGGCTCAGCCTGATTTAGAAAGCCACTGGGTTCTGCGGTGGGGAAGGTGGAGAAAGAAGAGAATCCTCCTGCAGGAGTATGACCCAGCCACCCCTGCTCCCGCCAGGTCCTGGGCTGCGCATCCTTTGCTTGCTTTATTTCTGGTAGGGAAGCTTTTAAGTGGTCCTTGGCCACACACAAATTCATCCTGGAGAGCAGAGCCTGGCGGCACAGAGGTGAAGGCTGGTGAGAGGAGGTGGCAGGTGGCGGCCTGATCCACCTCAGAGGACAGCAATGAACATGAGGCCTACAGAGACAGAGGTGTCACCCCAGGAGCATCCTGGCCTGTCCGTCCTGGTGACCAGAACCTGAGGGTCTGGAAGGACAGGGCTTGCTTTGCTGTCAGAGCCCCAGAGTCCCACATAATGGGCCTCCCAACAGTTCACTGGGAAGAGTGCACTGGCACCCACTGGACAGATCACCAAACTGAGGCCCAGTGAGGTCCTTCCCTGTGCCGAGTTTTTGCTACTTGACTTGGGTCGACTGCAGGCCTGGATAAAGCCAGGCCCAGCAGGTCCCCTCCCCAGATTCCTGGATCACACAGTCCCCTGGGCATCTCCTCAGGTCCAATCTGGTCTCTAGGGGACTTGAGGAGGAGGAAGGCTGCAGTCTTCCTCTAAGCCTCTGGCCAGCAAGGCCTGTTCATCAGAGGCCCGTGGCCCTCAGCTCCAGCCGTCCCTGGCTCTCGGGGGCTCCCCCCACACCCCAGACCCTCAGACCCCAAAGAGCACAGACCGACCCTCTCCTTTGCTTGTTCCTGTCCTTAGTCAAACAGGGCCACACGCACTGTAGGTTCCAAGCAGCCACTTTGTGTTTACCTGCTTACTGTTTACATGGGAAAACAGCTCCCCAAAAGCTGCTGTTTCCAGGTTTTTTTTTTTTTATTTCATTTGGAAAGGACAACATCTGCATCCTGTTGGACAACAGAGAGGAGCAAATTAGCATTATTCATTCATTCGGCAAATATTTTTACTGGGCGGTTGCCATGTGCTGTAGACACTGTTCTAGGTGTTGGCAATGCAGAAGGTAACAAAACAGACTCGGGGCTCTTGTACCTTCTAGAGCAGGTTGACAGGAAATGAACAGACTACATAGTGATGTAACATGGTGGGCTCAGTGCTCTAGTTGGAGGGCTGCTGAAAGCAAGAAAAGATAACATTTGGAGAGGTACTTAGGTAGACACCTGCAGGGGATGAGTGGCAGGAAATGGTGTTCCAGACAGAGGGGCCGTAATCACAAAGGCCCTGGGGTAGCAGTGGGTACTTGCTGTATTGAAGCAATGGATCCTGTAGAGTTTTGCAAACCTTGACAAGGACTTGGGCTCTCATTCTGAGTGTTGTGAAAAGATAATACCTGTCTCCCAGAGATGTCCCATGAGTTCCTAACTGCCACGTGGAGATGGCTGAGGGCCTGCTCATTAAGACCCTGTGTCCTTGAAGCGCTGCAGCTGGGCCTCGGGGGGCCTTTCACCCCACCTTCAATTTCATCTGCAGGTACATTTGTGGCTAGAGCAGTAAGGACTATGGATTCCATCTGATGACCCCAAAGGTTGAGATCTTATTCCAAGGCAGATGAAACAGGGCTACTATGGACAGCACAAGTCCAGCCCAGGGTCTCAGTGTCCCCTGCTCCTGCTTCTGCCTCTGCTTCCGCCTCACTGCCCCACCCTCTAGCCAGTGCCTATTTTTCTGGGGCCTTCATCTCATTCCTTGGCGGAGATTTATTTCGATGGCAGTACCTCCCTCCCTTCCAGCGCCTCTTCCTGAGAATACCCGCTCTGCTCACCAGGGCTGCAGCGCATCTGTCTTCTCTGGCCCTTGCTGTCGTCTCCCCCTACCCCAGGCTTCTTCCAGCTATCAAAGAGGACTCTGTTCCAGCCTCCCATTTATCCCCTGCTCAGGGTTTCATGTCCTGTGGGCACAAAGAAGAGGGTTTTGTTTCCTTTTCCACTGACACTGTCCGCTCTTGTCACCCACACTTCAAAGCCAACGTGCCCCTTCAGGAGCCCCAGCACTGGGATGGAGGCCAAGTGACCTCAGCCTCAGGCGTATGGGGGTGGGGTGGGGAGGAGGTAGCAGCAGTGGGTGACTGGACCACTGGTTCCCTGGGGACACGCAGGGAGTGTCTGGTTTTGTGGGCCCTGAGCTCTCTGCTTGCTGGCTGGACCTGTCTGCCAGGATGCCTTGAGACAGTGCCGTTCCTGTGTAGGGTATGCTGTGCTGATGTCTGACACAGGGCTGTCAAGGGCTCAAGATCAAATCCCAGCTCATCCCTGAGTAACTGCCTGGCCATGGGTACCTTACAAAACATCACTCTGGGTGTGAGTTTGTCATCTGTAAAGCGGGGTCAGAGAGGGTTTGAAAAACTATGTAAAATAGTGAACATAAATTTGTACCTGCCCTTCCAAATTCTGCCCCCCACCACACCATACCTCCACCTGATCCCTTAAACTCTCCTGTGTTCCACAATTGTCCACTGAGTCTACTCAACTGTGTGCTCTTCAGGCTCCTCAGACTGAGCCAATACAAGGAACATTCTAGAAGGTGTTCCTACTGCCTTATC
The DNA here is from genome assembly GCA_004027595.1 of Dinomys branickii. Taxonomy (NCBI): domain Eukaryota; kingdom Metazoa; phylum Chordata; class Mammalia; order Rodentia; family Dinomyidae; genus Dinomys; species Dinomys branickii. Next base: position 12,525 of record PVLD010008709.1, read on the forward strand.
TTACTCACCATGAAGAAGCCTTCCCACCACACCCTTCTGCCTCTGAAACCTTTGACTGATGAGAACTTGAGTTTCCAAGGACTTTCTATCCCACTACCATCACATTTGTGAGTTCCTTCTCCCTGAGAAACTTCATAGCAAGAAGTCTCCTTATCCTGAAAGGCCCCTTTTGGCCTATTGGGCTTCTGTCCACCTAGACTCTGTGACATCGGCCTCTATCACTTACTTCCCTTCTTCCTAGGAATGCTTGGTCTGAGGGCCCATGGATCCCCCCAGCTGCACTGCTACGAGCCACTCTGCCATGTTCTCCTCAGAGCTTCTCTGACTCCCAGAGCCCTCCAGAGAGTAATTCATTAGGGTTGGTCACCATTTACAGGAACACCTGTTGAGGTACACTGGACACCAGCACTTAGGGACATTGACACGTGTCCTTCCACAGCCAGTGGCAGTGTGTGACACTGGTGGCCCACAGGAAATCATGCTTTCTGGCACTCAGGCCCTTGCACACTGACCCTGGGCTTTGCTGTGAGACTTGCTATGGCCAGTGGGCCATTGGCCTGTGCTTATAGGCGCATCTTCTTGGAGTGTTTGCTCTTATCAGCTGCTACCACACTGAGATACTCAACTTAGACTACTGGGTGATGACAGGTCACATGGACAGAGACCCTGGAGGACCGGAGGCATCTCATACACTTCAACCCCAGTGGAGCTCAACTCATGTCCAGCAACACAAGTGTCCTCAGCAACCCCAAGTGAAGAAGAGCCACCCAGCTGAGCCCATTCACCCACAGAACTGTGAGACATAATGAAGCATTTTTTGTCTCAAGCCACTAAGTATGGGGTTGCTCTGTCACATAGCTGTAGAAAATGGAAAAGGTATCCCCAGTCCCAAATACCGTTATATCACCCCTGGTTTTCAGATGCACAATCTGAGGTTCAGAGAGCTGGAGTGAGTTTGCCAAGGCTGCCCAGTAACCCAGAGTGGTGGCCACAAACATGCATGGCTTGGACCTCCTGCTGGAGGGAGCTTAAGTGCCTGATGGTCCTGGATTGCTGTTCTCTTCTCACTGAGGCCATACTACCCCAGGCTGCTCTGCCAGAGACAGGCAGAGCTGGGCTGGGGTGTAGTATAAGGTCTGGCCCAAGGGTCCCCTGCAGCCAGGCTGGCCCTTCCTGGAATGGGGTCAGAGTTCAAGGCTCCTCCTGCCCCAGCCCTTTCCTTAGCTGTCCTCTACCCCGGTCACACAGTCACGTTTAGCTCTGCCTGCCTTTTGTCGTCCATGTGTTTTCTCTGGTGAGCATAGGGGTGTCCTGACCTCTCACAGTGGGAAAGCCAAGACACCCCCAGGGATGGCTGTGCCAAGGTTTTGCTGTTTCCAGCGAGATACACTTCCTCCTGGGAAAAACAGGCATCTTCAAACATCTCACCATGCAGCCCTCAGAAGGCCTAAGGCCTTAGGAAAGGAAACCTCCTGGGATAACCAGAAACCATGGTACAGGGTCCCTTACAGACAAGCCTGGGGACCCAGGCAGACACCTGGCTATTGTGAAGTGACGCCATCCAGAGGCCTCTGTGGAGCAGATGACATCCTCTCCTCGTGGTATCTCACTGAATCAGACACCCATAGGAGGAGAAGTCCAACAGTCCCCATGATTGAGGTCGCGTGTCTCAGAGAGGCGGATTGCCTGAGTCACATTTCCCAGGGGGGAGCTAGAGGGGAACTCAGCAGGCAGGTGCTTTCCAAATCCTGGCTTTAAATCTCTCCTTTGCATGGGTTCCTGAGGGATTTGGGCAAGTTACTCAGCCACTCTAAGTGTCCAGTTCCCTGTTATAAAACTGGGACCCCACTGTCTCTCCCACCCTGAGGCACTGTCAGCACAGGGCCTGGCATCTGTGCAATACGTCTCGGTCCTGACTCCCCCCCAACCCCTGCGTCTATGGCCGGGTCTCCATCCCTGTAGACAGGTTCAAGGTGAGGACTGCTTTAAACCCCAACCCCAGGCTGATGACCTACCCAATGACAGTTAGTGTCCAGTCCTGTTCAGAACTCAGTGTTGCCTTTATTCCTATTAAAAAAAAAAAAACAAAAAACACCCACAGCAGCCCATGAACAGCTACAATCCTGATAAATTAGCAAGGGACACACAAACACTGAAGGGTCAAAGCCAGGCTCCTTCCAAAATCCCCTAGATTCTTTCCCCATGAGGGGAGGCTTTCCACAGGGACCCAGCCCTGCGCCTTGGCGTGGGGACTTGAGCTGTTTCTCCTTGAGAAAGCTCCTGGGATAAAAATAGCCTAGCAGCGGCCGCCCTCCTGGGGCTTGGAGAGGGAGGAGACCTCCGCTCTCCACTCTCTGGCTCTCTCGGATGCTGCATCCATGAGAAACAGGAAGGAGAGTGACTCTGCAGTCTGGGGTCTGGGGGTGACGTGGGGAGATGGAGGGTGGAGGGCTTCCTGGTGAAGGGAGAGAAATGGTGGTGTGGGGCTCCCCAAGTTCATGGAATCAGAGAATACTGAGAAATCCAGTTCATGTTCCCAGAGGGAGCAGGCAGAGAGAAAAATCGCCAGGAGGGGGGCTTAGAGTGACAGACCACGAGGGGAGAGGTGAGTCACCATGGTCATCGAGTAAGAAAGACCAGAAGGGCCATTTTAGTATATTTTTAAACACAAAACAAACAGTCACAAGGTCCAAGGGTGCTGGTTTGACTGCTTGGAATGGACGGGGGCCAGTATTCACTTCCAAGAGGCCCATGCCTTTTGGGTCAGGCCCCCAGTGTGGACTCCAGCCTTCTCCTTCCTCAGCCATCGCTTGGCCAGCCCTGGATCAACTGGTGCACCCACGCAGGCCAAACTAGAGAGGGGGCTCCAGGGGCTTGGGATCAGGGACCTTCGAGAGTGTTCAGTCCCCTTTTAGACTCAATGTACAGAAGAAGCATCTAAGTCCAAAAAGAACAAACAGCCTGACCAGGTCACAGGGGGCATCTCCTAACTTCGATCCAGTGCTGCTTATTGCCTGAGTGGCCATTGGTTTGGTCTGACCAGGATTTAACTCGTTCGGCAATAAAGACTGAACACTTACCATGCACCGAGCATGACTGCAGGTACCTGCATGTGCGAAGGTGGAGGGCTGCTGTTTTACGTCAGGTAAACAGTGAGAACCACTCTGACAAGGTGACATTTGAGCAGAAACCTGAAGGCAGTAAAAGATGAGTCATTGGGATACTGGCTGGAGAGCATTCCTGGCTGGGGAAACAGCAAGTGCAAAGGCCCTGAGGCTTTAGCATGTTGGAGGAATAGCAAGAAGCTGGAAGGGGATGTAGAGAAGTACTGGGGGAGGGGGTCACAGGGAAACCAGGAGGGCCTAGTGGCCCCCAGAAGGACCATGGCCTTCTCCCAAAGGAGGTTTGGCAGGATCGTGAATGAAACTTGATGTGTCTTCGATTTAAAACAAATCTGGCGACAGTGGAAAGAAGATGCTGTTGTTGAAGTCAAGGGTAGGACCAGACAGGAGGACTCTTCAGTGACCCCCACGAGAGGTGGTGACAGTGTGGTGCAGGGTGGCCACCGGAGAAGGTGAGAAGTGGCTGGCTTTGGAGGTCAAGGTCACAGGACTGGATGCTGGATGGGCCCCGGGCTGGGAGGACGTGAGAGATACCAGGGACTGCGGGGACCCGGCCCGAGCGATCGGGAAGACCAAGCAGCCTCATGTGGGTGTGTAGGAGCTGTGCCAGGAGAGTGTGGAGGGAAGCTGAGGGCTGAGTGTGTGGACCTGACTCACTCAGAACCGGCCCCTGCGGCCCGCAGATCGCCTGATGCATTGATGACACAGCAGCCCACACCTGAGCTCGGCCCCAGACTGTGTGGCCCAGGGCAACAGCCTCAGCCCGAGACTGTCATATGAGTCAGAAGCCATCCCCCATTGCCGCCCCCAGCCCGGTGCCCAAAACCCACTCACCTCCCATCTCTACCCCCAGGCCAGCCTGAGCAGCCTGTTCTAAGGGACTCATCCACTCTGAAATATTGCTTAAACAAACTCTTCCCACCTCTACTACTCTGTGGTTCACAAAACACGAGCCTTGTCATAAGCCCAGTAGATATGTGGGGAAGACATTGTTCCTATTTTACAGGTAAAGAAACTGAGGCACAGAAAGGCCTTAGTCTCTCCAGCAAGGCTGCTCAGCCACACAACCCAGGGCTGGAGTGTGGGATCTCTGTCTTCTGAGCCCTGGGTACGGGCTCTCGGACCAAACACTGCTCAGGGCGGGTGGAACCTGGCACGGTCTCAGAATGTGAGCAGCTGTGTTGCATGAGACCCATCCCCTGCGGCAACTACCTGTCACGTGTAGCTGCTTAAATTCAAATTAAACAATTAATATTAAGTACAACTAAGAGTGAATTCTTCTGTCATAGTAGTTATGGTTCCAGTGCAGTGTGGCCAGTGGTTGCCATATTGGAAGTACAGATGTAGGGTATTTCTGTTATACCAGGGAGGGTCCCAGAAAAAAAAAAAAAAAGGAACGGATGTTATACCAGGGAGTTCTACTAGATGGTGCTGAGGCACTCAGCCTTTCCTGCCCCCACCCTAACTCCCCATGTCGGTCTTGAGGGCTTATGGGTAGAATGTGGTGTCACACCTGCCTTCTTATCTGCCCTGACAGCACACCACTAGAACCATAGCTGGGGATGTAGCTCAGCACCTGCCTGGCAAGCGCAAGGCCCTGAGTTCGATTCCCAGTAACCCCCACAAAAGTTGCTTTTAGATTGATTTGTTTTTAAGCTTAAATACTTATATCTGTCTTGTCCTAAGAGGAAAGTCATAGGTTTGGTGTGTTAATTCAATAAACACACACAAACATGCACTTAAAGCTGTCAAATGGTTGTCTATATATTACCTCAGATTACTCACAATTGGGAAGCGGGTAGTGGAAAGGCATGAGCTTTGGAATCAGAAAAGGACCCCACTGTTTAACCAGCTGTGTGCCCTGAGGAACATGTCTTCACTTTTCTGAGCCTTAGCTTTCTTATCTGTTGATTAAATTTCCAGTAAATGACTCAACTTTATATTTGAGCAGATCAAAATAAACAGAAAAGTTGCTTCGCACAGTGGTACAGGCCTGTGATCCCAGCTACTTGGGAGGCTGGGGCGGGAAGAACACAACTTTGAGACCAGCCTGGGCAATTTAATGAGATCCCGCCTCAAAATTTAAAAAGGCTGAGGATGTAGCTCAGTCCAAAGCTCTGGGTTGAGTCCCCAGTTCCACAGGAAGTGTGTAGGGGGAAGTCTGAAAACTTGAGGGCAGGTCCAGTGAGAAAGGAAAAATAAATAAGTGGTCAGCAGAAAGAAAAAAGAATGAAGAGAACTGAACAGAAGCTCAGAGACCTGTGGAACATTATTAAGTACATCAACACATGCATAATGGGTGTCCAAAGGGAAAGACCAACTGGCAAGAAGAATATTTGAAGAAATAATGGCTAAAAGCTGCCAAGATTTAATAAAAATATTAACTTTCACATACAAGCTCAGTGACCTCTAAGGAGGACCAACCCAAGGCTCCATGCCTAGGCACACCACAGTTAAGTGATCAAAAGATGGAGAACCTTGGAAGCTGCAAGAGGAATGTGGCTCGGCAGGTATGGGGGAGCCACAGGAAGACTAACAGCTGACTTTTCCTCAGTAACTATGGAGGACAGGAGGAAAGAGAACAATGTAGTCAAAGCAGCGAAAGAAAACAACATTTGAACATGAATTCTATATCCTAAACAGGTTTTATTTTAATATAAAACAAAATTGTTTTTGGAGACAATGAAGAGCATATAATAATAGCAATATTAGTATAAATGTATCATGAAGACATTATATATTTATATATATATTTATTAGATATATAGATATTTAGATATCTATCCAATAGATGTAGATGAAAATGTATCAATGGAGCCCCAAATAGATAAAACCCAAAGACAGAAATAAAGAAAAAATAGACAATTTAACAATAGTTGGACACTGCAGTATTCCACTTTCAGCCATGAATACAACCATGAGGTGGGACTGCAGCTGAGGACCTCCATGCCTGGATTATATTCTATACCATTTTTCTTAGATAGGGTCTCACTGTGTAGTCCGGGTGGCCTTGAATTAGAAATTCTCCTGTCTCGCTCTCCATGCTGGAATTTCAAGCCTGTGCTGCCACACCCGGTTTGAATGATATCTTAAAGGGTGAATTTTATATGTGACATATCTCAGTAAAGCTGGTCTTAAGTTATTATTATCAATCCCAGAAACTTCTTTAAAATGAAGCTGAGGGGTTCGGTGGCCCCTGGTCCACGGCCAGAGCCAAGGGAAGAGGAAGGCCAGCAGGCTGAGCCATGGGGGCCCTCAGCTGGCTACAGCCAAGGTTGAAACTGCCCAGCCCAGAGCCCAAAGCCAAGTCCCATCCGTTCAGGCCAAAGGCATTACTATTTGGCAGTGCCTCTTCCCTGGCCAACCTGGAGCTGCTCACCCCTCCCCTCCCTCTCCCTCTTTTCTCCCCTCCCTCTCCCCTCCCGGCAGTTTCCGCCCACTTTTCCCCTCCATCCCCAAGGTCTGTCAAGCTAACCTGCATGGACTATCCAGCCCAGGGCTAAGTACTTTACATACCCCATCTGTTCAGGTTCTCCCCAATCCAGTCATGCTCACTTTCAGGGAGGAAACTTGAGGCACGGAATTATGTCCACTGCCCAGAATCCCAGGAAGCACCGAGGGAAACATCCGAACCGGACCCCTTTGACTGTACGCTTTTCCTGAACACTTTGAAGCCTTGTTCAGGGAGGAAGGCCAAGGAACCAAGTGTCCCTCATAGGCCAGAGGACAAGTGGGCAGCTCAAGAGCAATTCCTTTCTGTTACTGTAGTCTTGGCAGAAATCTTTCACCTGCCTCAGCACTTTTTCCAGGGTTTTTGCATAAGGTCATGCAGGCTGCACACAGGAGATATAGTCACATGGCCCACAGTGTGAATGAATGGTGCTTCCTGCAGTTGTTCAATGCACAACCTGCACAGCTGTATGTGTGCGCCCTGACTTTTCACCAGGCCTTACATGGGGTTGCCCTGCTCCCTTCTCCTAACCTGGTGAATTCTGCCCATGTTGCCAGGCCTGGGTCACATTCTACCCAGACCTTTGGATCATTTTGGGTGGATAAGTCCCATCTACCTGGAATTAGTCAGTGACTTACGTGTGTGTGTGCCTGTTGTGTCCAGATGTCCTTGGTGAGCTCCAGGAGGGCAGAGGCTGGCCTGGAAAGTACTTCTTTCTCCCACCTCACCTGACGGGATGCCAAGGACTCTATAAGTATTTACCTACTGGCAGATCGCCAGATTGTGAGGAATGAGGCAAAATCCCTCAAAATGAATCACAGCTTTTCAGAGCTGGCAAGGTCTCTAAAGGAGCATGTGGTCTCTGTGTCCTCAGTAGGGAAATTGAGGCACAGGGAGGAGAGAACCTTGCCCAGAGTCGCAAGTTCCCTCAGAGCTGTGACTCTCTGGCCAGTGTGCTCTTTCTATTCACCTCCCTGAGTTGGGGTCCTGGCCCTGTTTCTTCCCGCCCCCCCAAAATACAGCAATTTTGCCAAGGGAGCCCCAGACTGGTCTGCTTGGTCTCTGGGGAATTTTCTGAGTCCTGGGGTCCTGTAATTCAGGGATTGAGAAGGACCTGACCCGGCCCAGCTACCCTGGTTCTGAGGACTGCCTGCCCCTTGCCCTGTGCTCATGTCCCTGGTTCCTGAAACCAGCACTTTTGAGTGAGCAATTAAGCTACAGAGTACAGATTTCACCCAAGATCCGTTCATGGGTTGGGGTAGCTGGCTCGGAGGGGATCTGGGATCCCATCCTGCCCTGCTGAGCGCCTGCTGCTGTCCACCCGCTCCACCAGCCCTGCCAGGACAGAAGCACTTGCTCCCCTAGGAACCTCTGGCACTACAATGCAGCCGCCTCCCTGGCTGCCCACAGTGACTAAGCCAGCAGCAAGCTGGGGTTTTTCCCCTCCAGACCTTTGCGCGGGCTCTGCCCTGCCCTGCCCTGGCCCACCCTAATAGCAACTGGCCCCAAATAAGGCAGTTGTTACAATGGCCAGTTTTCCCCCAGGGGCTTCAGATTTGGCTTTGTCAGGGTACAGAAATTTAAACCTCTATCAGTGCTGCGAAGATCTTTATTGGTTGGAAAAAGTGTTCAGGGACTGTTGGAACTACACAGAGAAACAAAGAAAAGGGCAAGAGACCCTTTATCTGACCAGGGCAGAACACTCTGGGGGAAGAGAGAGTTGGTGCTTTTGCAAATGATAAAAAAAAAAAAAACCCTAGAGGTAACAAAGAAAAGAGTAATGCCTGATATCCGCTGCATGCCAGGTACTTCCACTTCTCATGTTTTATTTCTTCATTACAGTGAACCTAGAGGTTAGTGTGTTTGTCCCATTTGACAGATCTGGAGACTGAGGCTGAGGAATATGAAATCCTCCAGGGTCAGAGCAATGAGATGTGAATGCAGATCCACCTGGTCACCCACCAGGCTCTTTCTACTGTGCCACCCTGCAAGACATTAGCTCCAACTTGAAAATGAGCCCAGCCTCATTCTTGTTACAAGCACAAGTTTTTGCTTGTGTTGCTGTGAGGACTGGCCTCCAGGTCAAAGGGAAAGACCACAGTCAGGCTCTTAGAGGGCTTTGGATCTGAGCTCTGCCCCTCCATCAAGGGATGAAGTGGCTTCTTACCTTGGGACTGTACCCTCTCCACTTCCTTAGGGAGTAAGGAGGTGCCACGCCCACATCTTCCCTGCTGGAGGACCCGGTCTGCCCCAGGAGAGAGTGGGTGGAGGCCATGAGCTGTGTGAGCAGGAGTGTAGTCTTTGGAGCCGGGCAGATCTGGGTATGAGTCCTGTGCAGCTTTGGGAAAAGCACTTACCCTTCAGTCTCGGTCCTCATTTGTAACGTGGGGCTGATGTTATTGCCAGCTCTGTTAGTCAGCTTTTCCATTGCTTAAAGGATGTTTATTTGGCTCACAGTTTCCCCTGGGTTCAGTCCATGGTCAGCTGACTCCAAGGCAGAAATGGCCTGGTTGCCACAGGGAGACAGAGAGAGAGGATACAAATATTCAAATGCTAGGGACAAGAATACTCCCAGGTGACTTCCCTTTTCCAACCAGAACCCCTCTCCTAACTTTGGGGGACATTTTAGACCTGAACCATAATATTCTCCCCTGGCCCCCAAAAGGCTCATGTCCATCTCATTATGTAAGACGTAATTAGTCCATCTCTAAGAGTCACCAAAGTCTTCACAGTTCCAGCATTGCTGAAGCTCCGAGTCCAGATTTTCCTCTGAGACTCAAACTGTGTCTCCGTGAAAATCAAAAAGAAAACGTACTGTAGCATACATTGGCACAGGGTCAACACTCCCATCCCCGAAGAAAAGAATAGGATAGGAAGGAATTGCACCAAACTGCACAAGGCCGAGCTCCAGAAGGACATACACTAAACCCTGTAGCTGCCTGTTCAGCACCCGGGAAAGGTTGTGGTGAGATGTGAGCTCCTCTTGGGCTGGTTCCACTCACTGCCTGCAGTTCCCCACAGCATGTGTTCCACGTCTGGCGTCTTCAACTTCCTGGGGTCGCCAATATACTTTCGGCTTTTCTCTCACAGCTTCACACACTGCCTCTCCAAAGCACAGTGTCTGGCTTCCCAAGCCTTCTTTTGAAAACTAAGTCTGAACTTCATTACCCCACAATGCTTGCACCCTTCATGTCTGTACAACCAGCACCAGGGCATCAATCATAATGCCTGCTACCCCCTCAAGCAATAGCTGGATCTTCCCGTGGACTGTGGTTGCAGTGGCCTCTGGATCCAGGTATGAGTCCCGTGCAGCTTAGGGAAATGTATTCAATCCTGAACTCTGGTTGACTAAACTCAGGAAAACACTTCCTTAGGCAGCAGTGAATGAGCAGGGTACCTTGGGCCTGTCTTCTGAAAGCAAAATCTTTTGAAGGAGTTTATTCTTTTATACCCTTAAGCTTGCGAAGGATGAAGGTCTGGTCAATTCCCGAGATGCTGTTAAGCCATCTTTTCTATTATCCCATTTCAAAGTACTTGGGTTCTTTTTAAAGCTAATCTTTTTGCAACATGTTTGTCTGGTGCCCAACTTTGCAAATGTTTCCTTAAACTTAAACTTTTCACAGCCGCTTTTTGCTCCTGATTCTCACTGTAGATTTGGCTAAAAGCAGTCAGCAGTGCCCAAGCCACAGCTTGAACACTGAGCATCCCTGAAATTTTCTCTGCCAGATCAATTTGTCCACTGCCCTTAATTTCAGTCTCCAGCAAATTCTCAGGACAGTAGTAACATTTTCTGCCAGAATGTAACGCACATGGCCTCTGTTTCAACTGCCAATTAAGTCCTTGTTTCCACCTGAAACCTCCTGCGCCTGGCCTTTACTGTCCATATTCCTATGAGCATTCTGGTCTTCTGAGCTTCAGAATCAAGCTTGACTTACAGCAATTTAGAGCTATAACCTATATCTCTAAACCTTTCCAACCCACCTACCAAAAAACAAGATAGAAAGGCTTCTAAACCACATGGTCAGATATGGTCTCAGCGATGACCCCACCTCCCCCGGTACTGATTTTCTGATCAGATAGCTTTCTTGTTGCTTGACAGAATACCCGACACCTGCAGCTTAAAAGAAAAGAACTTTATTTGGATTACAGTTTCCAGTGGGTTCAGTCCATGGTTAGCTGGATCCAAAGCAGAAATTGCATGGCAGAAGAGCTTAGTGGAGGACAGTTGCTCAGAAAGCAGAGGGAGAGGAGGAAGAGCCAGGGACCAGAAAACACCCAGGTAATGCTCCTACCTCTTCCAACCAGGCCCCATCTCCAAACAACTGAGACTTTTGAGGGACATTTTAAATTTAAACCATAATACCAACCTTAAAGCATGTGGTGGGGGAAACACTGATATAATGTGTGAGCTGTGCCTAGCAAAGGACTTGTATAGTTAGCATTTAATACATGTGTTTAGAGAAGGCTTGCACTAAGTGTACATAGGGCATTTAGTGCAGGGCCAGGGGTGATGGTATGGATGGTACCCACTGTCTGCTGGGTGTCCCCACAAGTATATCACTACCTCCCTTAGAGGAGTGAGCAGGAAGGCAGTCCAGTCACCACTGGCCCTGGGTAAAGGGTGCTGAGGCCCAGGAGGTACAGTGATTTGCCCAGGATTCTTGGAATTGGAGCAGGAGCCCAAGCTGGGGAAGCACCTTGGCTCGTCCTTCTTCCTCCTCCCCAGATGTACCTCCACAGCACCTCTGTACAGCAGGACTCATCCAGGTGGGTCTTCCTACCCTGCCTTTGAGGGCCAGCCAAGGATGGACTCCAGGCCTTCAGAGGAAGGCACAGCCCTGGGAAGATACACTGTGTCACCAGCCTCCAACATGGCCCCGATAATCTCACTTTCAGTTACTTACACCTGTGCTGTCCCCTCCCATGCTGTGCCAGGGCTCGTCTGTGGGGCCTGTAGAACTCACGAAGTGATGGATCTCATTTCTGAAGTTAGATTGCCAAGGACTGTGGCACACTCCGGGAGAAGGCAGCCCTGGGTTCTGAGGCCATTTGGGTAGCCTATGGCCCTACATGGTGAAGACTAAGGTCTCTGGCTAGCAACAGGGTAGAAATCAAGGCTCTCCAACGATCACAGAGTGGCCCAGGAAGTGCGTCCTGCCTTCACCTGCCTACAGCCCCTATCCACAGCTGGCCAGAGAAACACATGGGAAACCTGAGCTGGAACCTGATCTTCACAACCTGTGAGATAAGAGGTGGTCTCTGGGAGAGGCCCCTGCAGGCAGGCAGTGACAGCCCACATCTACTGTTACCACCCCTGGAAGGCTCACTCCGCCTGGCTTCCGAGGCCACCTTTTACATCCAAGTCTGGTAGCAACCAAGGCAGACCAGGAAGGCCTGATTTTTGTTCTGTGGGCTTGGGGTTTGGTGAGGACCATTCTGAATCATTAAATACTCATAAAACTAAAGCAGCTCAAAAGTCTATGACATAAAAAGCACAGCTCTTCCTGAGCTCCTTGCTCTAAACTACACCACTCACAGATATAACTATTACTAAGACTTAGGTTCTTTTGCATAAATTTCCTTTCTCTCATATATATTCAATGTTTTCCTACGATAAAAGGTATTTTTAATATAAAAACACATTTCCTATGCATGGGAAAGAAATGTTCATTTATGTGTCTGTTTTAACCCTAAAGTAGTAATAATATATGCACTGTTTTGCACATCTGTTTTAGAGCCTGTGGCTTGAGCCCAAGACCCCACACATACTAAGCAAGTGTGGGATAACTGAGACACACCTCCAGCCCTTTTAAGTTTTGAGGCAGAATCTTGCTAAGTTGCTTGTGCTGGCTTCGAACTTGTGATGAGCAGCTGGGATTATGGGTGCATGCCACCACACCAGGTTACATTTTTATCTTTTAAAATGTACTTCAGGATTCTTTCCTCATTGGTGCATTGGATCCTCTTCTTCATTTTTACTTTAATCATTTAAGAATTATTTATTGAGTAATTACTATGTGTTGCCCCCTGCTCATCTATCACAGAATTAATGAGTGCCATATTCCAGGCACTGTGGTACCCTGGGTTTGGTTTCTCAACCTCACCAGGCACTATTGATATTAGGGCCAGATAATTATTTGCTTTCGAGAGGAGCTGACCCACAGAGGATTCTGGGAAGAACTGCTCTTGAGTCAGGGAAAAAAGCCCAAGCAAGTGTAAAGTGGAGGAAGCCATCTTGCAGCTTTATACCATCCCACCATGTAGACAGACGACCACATCTGAGGCCACTTCCCAGTGTTACATATTGAATTGTCCTGACTTTTTGCTGGTATAAATAACACTGCAATGAACATCTTCACATATCCATCACAGCACACAATTTCAAGTATATCCATGAGACGCAATCCCAAAAAAGAATCTGCCACCATCCAAGATACATGTCTTTAAATCTTTGGTAGATAATGATAAATTGCCCTGCAAACAGTTAATAAAAACACAAAGAGGGAACCTGTTTCTCCCCACCGAGGCAGCACCAGGAGGATCATGCCCAGCACAAAGTGGGTAGAAATGAGCACTTGTGTTGAGAAGCACCCGTGGCCCCGTTGGCCACTGCAGACCACTTCTCACACCATCACCACCTCGAAGGAGCCACAGGACCACCCAGGAGAGAGAAAAGACTGAGGGGAGGTTCTCATCTCTTCTCCTGCCCACCCTGTGATTTCCTCACATTTGTGCTGAGCGCACATTCAGCTGCTCAGAATCTGACGGGGTTCCTTCCTGGACCCCCCATACCAAACTCTGCAGGTGCTCAAGAGGGATTCACAACACCCTCCCCTGGACTTTCCATGCCCTCTAGGTTGTATATAATCTTTTTTTTTGTTGTTTTTGGTGGTACTGGGGATCGAATTCAGGACCCTGCGCTTGCTAGGCAGGCGCTTATTCCACTGAGCTATATCCCCAGCCCCCTAGGTTGTTTATAATCTTAACACAGCGGAAGCGCTATGTAAATATTTGCTACCCTCTACTGCCTAGGGAGTGACATGAAAAAGATGCGACTGTATGTCTTCAGCACAGACACATCGTTTCAAACATTTTCAACCCGTGTTTGGTTGAATTTGTGGATGTAGAATCTATTAAATCTGTGGAACTCTCAGACTTGGAGAGCCGACAGTTATTTATGCCAGTATTAATTGCACAAATGGTTGTTATAAGACTCCAGGGCTCAAGATTGCACGTGGTCATGTTTTAATATGTAATCAGAAAGAATCCTACCTTCCTCTTTATATTCTCACCAGAAAAGGTTCTTTTCACTCCACGTAAGTGCATGAGTGCGTGCACATACACACACATATACACATGGGCGCGCATGCACCGTTTGGTCAGGGTCTCTACCTCCCACATGAGCTTGGAATAAACCAGCATGTCCTTCCAAACAGTCTGGAAATATTTCCTCAGCATTTGTTTGGAAGAGAAAAACTGGTTTCATATGTGCAAAAATGCCTTCTTTTTAATCCATAAAACTCTCTGCAACCAGGCTTGGTGGTACAAGACTTGTAACTTCCAGCTATTTGGGAGGCTGAGACAGGAGGATCGTTCCAGCCTGAGCAACATGACAAGAGACCTTCTCAAAAGCCAAGCTAAAAGTTCCCACTCATTGATCCATTCACTGAATAAATACTTCCCGAGCACTTCCGCGGATCAGGGTGGGGAGAGACCGAGAATGCGCATAATGACAGCAGTAACCTGTATGAATAAATTTAAAGAGCATTGGTCAAAATATGCTTCAAACTTTTCTTCACTGTGCAGAGTGCCAGAGACAGAAAGATGAGCAAGACCAACTACAGGCCCTGAGCTTAAGGGTGATGTGAGGGTGTGGAGAAGGTGGTCTTCAGCTCTTTAAAAACTCTGCAGTTAGGAAGGCAAAGAATGTGTGAAGTACCTGAGCCGGCCCTGGGCGGGGGCTGGGTCTGATGGGTTTGGGAGGGGGTTCGGGCAGGGTGCACAGCTGAGCAGGTGTCCGGGAGAGGGGTGAAGGTGGCATGGGCCCAAGAAGCAGGAGAGGGGCAGGAGACGGGAAGAGATCTGAGAGATGCTATAGGATCACGGTAGGGTGAGGTGAGAGAGAAGGGGAGGGGCTCGATGATGTCCGACTCCCAGTGCAGCCTTTCCAGAGACTGACAGGACTGGAAGAGCCCCAGGTCACATCCCCTGAGTGCAACACCATATTTGAACTTATTTGGACTTTGATGTCCCGGTTATTATAAGACGCTGGGGCTCAAGCCACAGCACGCAGTTCGCCTGACTTGAGTCACTCTCACTAAGGATAGAGGTAACTTACATGGATATGTTTATAAATTCTTCTTAGAATACAACACAAACTCCTCCAGCCTGGCTCTCCTGCCAGCAAAACCTTTCCCCGCTGTCTGTACTTCTTGTTCCTGTTGCACTTTTTCCATCTTCTCCAGCTATTTTCCAGACCAGATGACTTCCCAGAAGGCTCAGGAAGGGGTTTGGAGTTTGGAGAAGAAAGCAAAGTGGTTACTATCAGCACTGCACCCCACAGATTCTGTTTCCGAGTGGAAGAGGCTGGGGCTGGCAGCAGATCCAGGTGGACACAGGAAAACCGCTCTGCAGAGAGAGCTCGGGAGACAAGGGGCATTTTCCTTCTCCTCAGGTGACCCATGTAGATGGGAGAGAGATCAATTCACACTTTGCCTGTCCTTGAAGAGACCTGAGTTAATTGAGACCATATGCCCACCTCATTTCCAGGGCTTTTATCTCTTATCTCCAAGACCTGGGCAGTGCCCAAGCATAGGGAGTGCTCAGTAACTGTTTACTGGCTGAATACTAGGATAACCTGTCTCATTTATGCACCTTTGTCGGCTTTGGGCATCAGCATAGGTGTTTAGGGCAGCCTAATAGCAGAAGACCTTTGCAACAGAAGGTCACCGGAAAGGGGGTAGCCAAGGGTCCGTCCAGGGGCACACAGTGCCTTCTCTGTGAGCAGCCTGCCGGACCTCCTTGATTCCAAGAGGCACAGTTTGTTCACACTTTAATGAATCCAGGTATCTGGTTAAGCTTCCAATCTATATACATGTTTATAAGGTACTGTTTGGGTTTTTTTTTTTAACTCCTCCAAATAGCTAGGATAAATTCAGTGGTTTGTAATACAGTTGATGGACACGTGTAACACAGTTGTGGCCCATCACCCTACAAGACATCTGGCCCTCCCCTGGGGCTGAAGCCCTGGTGGCCCTCATGGGTCAGCTCTGGCGGCCTGCTCCCTTTATGGCACGGAGGCCCTGTTCTCGCCCTTTGTTGTTAATCATCCCCACTTGGTTGTGCTAGAATGTCCAGAACAAGGATGCACTGAGCATTTGACCCATGCGTTGTTGGCCCCCACATCCCTCAGCAACCCTGGCCTCTGCCTCATTGCCCAGCAAGGCTGCCTGGAGAGGGCCTGTGCTTCAGAGCTCCACTTAGCAGTCAGAAGTAATAGAACTTTTCACACTGCTCTTAAAGGATGCTTTTGCTTCACCATCTGGTCTCTCTCATCCTAGAAATCTTCCTGCAGGCCCTGCTGGGCTCCAGGAGCTGCCCTCCCAGTGGCAGAACCTTCCTGGGCAGATGGGGAAACTGAGTCTCACCAGAGTCCCCTTCAGCGGCTGAGCACGCAAGGCCTGGGGACGTGGATACCACCAGCTCTTTTTTGTTGTTCGGTAAATAAGAGTATCTTACACTGACGGGGCAGAAGGCACTGTGCTAAATTTGATGACAACCACAATGACAACAAAAGCTAAGACTCATTTTTTAAGAAGGTGGGCTGTACAGCTGGCCGTGGCGGACCACACCTAAATCCCAGGACTCAAGAGGCTGAGGCAAGAGGATGGCTACAGATGTGAGGCCAGACTGGGTTATAGTGAGTTCAGGGTCACCCTGAACCACATTCCAAGACCCTGTCTCAGAAAACAAAACAAAAAGAAGGCGGATGCTAGAGCCAGCCCTTCTGGCTCTAAGGCCCAGCTTTGACGTTTACGAGTTTTATGACCATGGACTCGTCTGGAAACAGGGCCTGATGCTAGCACCTAATTCGGAGGGCTGATGACAACATGGATGCAGGTAACAAGCTTGGGCAGTGCCTGCCCTGGTAGGTGATCAGCACATGTGACCGGGGACCTTGGAGTGCGTAATGCCCAAACCTCTGAGACAGGCAGTCACTGTGGCCTCTCTACAGAGGAGGAAACTGATGTGGCCAAGGAAGCAAAATAACTTGTCCTGGTTGACACTGTGTATCTACAGAAGGATGACACTTCATATCATGCAGCTGGTCCCAAGCCCCCTGGCTCCATGGGTGAGCTCTACAGGTCTCCTTTACAGGTGAGGAAAAGGAGAAGCCAATGACCCCCAGGTCCCTGATAGTGCAGGTCAGCTCTCTGACAACGCTGTGTGCCCTCAGAGCTCTCGGAGGCCCCCAAGAGGTTGATGCCCAGGGACCAGAGCATGAAGAGAGCCTGTAGTCCAGGTGCCAGCCCCTGGACCGTGTCGCCCAGGGCTGGTGTGTCTCCTCTCTTAGATTTCTGCAGTCTGATCACCTCCTGGGGAGGAAGTGTCTCATCCTAGCAGTGGCCAGGGTCCCCTCCCCCAACACCACAGCACAAGCAGTCCCTGTGCAGCTGCTTGTGGCCTGGAGCAACAGCTGGCCTCAGAGAACAACACAACCTGGAAGGTGCTGTAATGGCGCGCTCTGGGTCTGTGTCTCATGAAGTCAAGGACACAGGAGATAGACAAGAGGAATGTTATTAAGAAGAGAGAAATAACTCCCAGTAGTCACGAGAGGACCCAAAAGTGGGTCCTCCCTAGACTCTGTCTGGGAGTTTTTATGCCAAAAAAAAAAAATCAGGGCTCAGATCCCTCCAAATCAAATGAAGTTCAACCTGTGTGACTAAAATGAGCTTACTTAAATAGGAAATGAATGTGAGAGGAGTTGAGGCATGTAGTAAGTGTGAGTCTGCACTCTTGACCGCTCTCCTATCCAACTGGTTCATTAAAACTACAAAGTCAGAAGGAAATAACATGTTCCAGATAGGTTGGAGCAGTTGTCCTAGTGCCTATACATCACCTTGCTGGCTACCTCGCTGGTCATGTCCCTTGACTTCATCGTACACCTGGTTCTTGTTACCTCTTGACCTCAGGGTCCTGTTTGTCTGACAAGACCTGGTCATCCTGCCTCTACCTTGGGCCCAGTGCCTTTCTTAACTGCCTGCTGTGCCTAACATGCCTGTACGTAATAATAATGCCTTTCAGCATGGGAGTACTGGCATGGCTGGACGGAGAATCAGGCACCATATGCTTCCAGCAGGCTAGGCGAGTGCCCCATGTACTTACACACTGGGCTGACCTTGAGGGAGAGATGCACCCTGTGTGTATTCTTAGGAGAGACCAATCTCCCTGCACCACCCAACCGCATATACACTTAGGACCAAGGAATGAAGATTAATCTGCACAACATACTCTGCCTGTCAACCCTGAACACAGTCCTTGGGTTCTGCTGTCTCATTCCATTTCACCAGAAACCAGCAGGGCATGTGCAAGCACAGAGAGGTGGGTGCGGTGCCCTGCCAAGTCATGCTGCTCCTTCGCGGCAGAGGCAAATTTCAAATGCTACCTTCCTACGATATCTAGGTGTCTTTGCTGGGACTGACCTGTGGCCTTGTGTCTGTGAGGCAACAGGAAGTTGGAGGGACCAGCTTTATCCTGGGACAGGGAAGCCACCAAGAAATCTTTTTTTTCCAGGAGGATCTTGGGGTATCTGGGAAATCTCCAGCCTCAGGGCCTCTTTTCTTATCTGCTTTCTGACTGGAAGGGGAGCCTGGAGCCAAGGGCAGCTTCTCTCTCAAATGAATTTCAAATAAAATTCTGTCCCCAGAGAGTCATCAATCTGGGGAAGAAGGAGCCTGTGACATTCCTGGGGTGGCCCCAGGCACATCTGGCAAAAACCATGGCAGGCCTGAGACCAAGTCTGCCCTGCAGCTCGCTGCCCCAGGGGGCTGCCAGGGGGCACCAACTCTGGCCTTGTATGGACAAAATATCCTGCTAAGCTGGCTTTGGAGTGAGCTTTCTCTCTATTTTAGGCCCTAGGAACAGTGTGGGTCAGACAGTCCCCTCAGCAATCATCTAGTGCCAGGACCCTTGGTGCAGTCATGGGGGTGAGGAGAGGGGGGTCTAGCTTGAGTCCCCAGCCTCAGTGTGGAAGAAGAGGGCACTAAAACTAAAGAGCACCCCAACAGCAGCAGCCAGCTGTTATTTTCCACCAGGCATCATGCTAAGAGCTTCCTGTGGATTGTCGCTTGCTTTAAGGGCTTGAAGAGGTGGGCAGCCTCTCTTCCCCCCTCACCAAGCATCTTCTAGAAATTAGGTATCAGGCCAGGGCACACAGTCAGCAAGGGCTGTAAGGCTGGCAAGCACGCTGGCTCTCGGCCACTCATGAGCTCCATCCAGCTGGCACCCACAGCTGGAAGGGACTGGACCTGCACCCAAGCCCAACCCCCACCCCACAAGTGTACCCAGGTCTCCTGGGCCCTGCTTTGGTGGCAGGTCCAGGCCTAAGTCACCCAGATTCCAAGGCTGGAGCTTTGCCTTTCCAGGGGGTGCCGCCACTAAGGGTCCCACCAGGCCCTGGCTGCTGGAAGAGGGGGAAGTAGCCACCCTCTCCGTGCCCACTCAGCTCTCAGATCAGCCGCAGGGAGAATGCTGTGGCAGGTGGGGGCAGTGTAGAGGCCCCGGGTGGCTAGGCCAGAGGAAAGATGGGCTGGGCACCCTCTAAAGGTGGGCACTCAGACAGCCCTCCCCTCTGCACTGGTGTTGGGAAGGGTCCTTCCACTGTGACTCTTTGGAGTTCATAGACCCAGGCCCACATCGGGTTTCTGCCGCTTTGCAGCTGTCTGACCCGCAACCCCGCTGAGCCTTAGAAAAACAGTGACAGCTGGACCATATCTCCTCCCGTTGTTGAGAGAATCAGATGTAGGTGGCTACCTGGGCAGCTTTGCCTGGGCCTGGGGCCAGGGACTGATTTTGGGGAATGTCCTGGGGAGACCTAGGCGAATAGGTGACCCTGTGAGGTGTGTGTGCGGAGCACGGAGCAGGCAGATAACACGCTCCGCGCACGCAGCGCGCTATTGCACGCACAGACTCGGCCATCGCGAGGGGAGGGGCTCGGGGGAGTTGCCGTCCAAAGCCCCTTAGCCCAGGAGCTGCCCTCAGTGCCCCTTCCTCGTGGCAGGAATCCCTTTGTCCTTGAAACCTTCCCCCACCCCACCGGGCTGGGTGCCAGCCGCAATTACAGAATCACTTATTCACCCGCAGCCAGCACGTGCAACCCTAATTAGGGAGCTAAAGGGGCTGGAAAACCCGCCAGCCAATCCCGGGAGGGCAATTGAATGGGACAATCAGCCTCACCAGGTGGGGGGCCGGGGGCGGGGACAGACCGGGCCTGGAGGGGGGAAGCCATTGAAACAGCTCCCGCCCCTCTACAGCTGCAGTGGAAAGGCAGGGCGGCGTGGGGGTGCGCCCCCGCGCATCGGGCTGGCTGCGGGGAGAAAGGCGGGTGGGCCCGCCGCAGGGCTTGGAAGAGAAGGCCAGCCTCCCGCCTGCGCGCCTCCTCCTCCTCCTCTAAGGGCCTCCATGCCCTCGCTGGTGGGGGTAGCCGCTCCCTGCCAGGAAGCCGAACAGGAAAGACTCTCTGAGCAGTGCTTGTCCACTTGGAAAGTGCCAGCCCATTAACAAGGTCCTTGCTAAAATGTAGACCCTGACACCACGGCTCCAGGGAGGGCCCTGAAATTCCAAGTCTCTAACCAGCTCTCAGGTGCTTCGGGCCTGGGACCACAGGGAGGAGCAGAGAGGAGGAGCGGGATTCCCAAGGGGTCAAGTTCCTGCAGTATGATCTTGGCAATGCCCCGTCCATCCCAGACTTCAAGTTCCCAGTGCTGAAGAGAGGGGCCAGAGGGGCCGCTAACAGTGATGAACTTGCCCTTTTGAGTCCCAGATGGCTTTGGGGTGCAGGGGTCACCTCAGCTTGGCCCAGGAACCACGTGGGGGTTAGGGGGGTTCTGAGCTCAAATTTCCCACCAGGCAGGTGAAACTGCTTCTCTCACCTCTTGCTCTTGGTGTAATCCTGGGTTGGTTTGGGGTCGCCCCTAGAAGTGGCTTTGCATCCTTCCCCGGACTCTCACCTGATCCAATCTGGTGTCTCCACTGGAGCCATGGTGCGTGTGGTCCGGTGGCCTGGGATACTGCCCCACCTGCACCTGACTCAGGTGGGAGCCCCTGGCTTCGGACCCCTCCCACCTGCAGGCTCAGCGCCAGTCATCCTGGGGCTGCCCGTTTCCGGGCTTCTTAGCTCTGACTCGCGAGGCCGCCCTGGCCTGACGGCCTGTCTGCTGGAAGTCCCTCTTAGGAATGTGGCCTCCCTTCGTCCCTTCGGTACCCAGGGCCTGGGCACTGGCTCCCTGCATCAGCTGCTGCCCAGGGCTGATCTGCGCCTGAGTAACAGGTGCCCTGGCAGAGCCGAGAACCACGGCCCTGAGCAGCTGTCTGGGCAGCCTCTGACAACCACGTGGCCTTTCGCTTGGGGCTGGAACCCAGACAACAAGAGAAAGTGAAGGGAACGGGGAGGGGCTGTCAGCGGTGCACTAGCCCCTGGAGGGGGTTGCATATCATGAGGAATGGATCTACTAGGGAATCACTAAACTGGACGCTTAAATAAGGCTAAAGGATAATTTTTATGCAACCTGGATTTAACCACAATAAGAACACCGGTCAGAAGGGAGAAGCTTCAGCGGCTGAAAAGCCTGTCCTCTCCCGAGGTGACTTCCAGACTGAAACTCAGAACGTCCTGCTGTAATTTTTAATTACCAGTTTTCTCCTTTCAGCTTTTTCATTCTCTCGTATTCTTTTTAAAAACAGAGAGTTTTTCACAATTTTCTGCAAAATGTAATACCATTTCACATTTACAATTATGTGTTAGGAAGTTTCCTGTGAAAGCCCCACCTGTGCTGCCTCCACACCCAGAAGAGAAACCTCGCCCCACAACTTCGGTCTCTCAGCCCCCCGCAGGGGCCACCTTGTCCCTCTCCACCCCCAGAGGGGCCACTGCCCCGTCCAGAACCCCCAGCCCCAGGCAAGGCCACCACAGCCAGCCTTGTTTATGAATTAACTTCTCTACTAAGTGCCTTGCAGGGCATGTTATCTGTTCAACTCCCACAACATCACTGCTCCATAGGGTGACTACTCTCCTCAGGATTCTAAGGCTCAGAGAGGTTAATTATCTTGTCTGAGGTCACACAGCATTCAGAGGGACTGAAGACAAGGCCTTTTTACAGAAGCCAGTTCAGGTGCAGCAGTCTCCCACCCTGAGGAAGGAGGTGGCTTCTGTCAGGGTCACTGGCAGTCCCCAAGGCCCAGTGTCTTGGGAAGGTGATTATAAACCTGGAGAAGGTCCCCAGGGATGACAGTGACCCTGCTGGGTTGGGCCCAGTTATAAACAGAAGCCAAAGAAAGACGTCTGCTCAAGTGCCAGAGAGATGCTTCCCTAACTCTAGTGACCCACCTGCAGCCTCTCTGGCACCTTCTCCCACAGAAGAGTCATTCCTACGAGCCGGCCCACTTTTCCTGGGGCCAGTGGAGCAGCTGGGGTGGGGCTGGGAGGCTGGGGAGGGCTCTTGGAGCCCCGGGTGTGATCTGAGGTTGTGTCCCTGGCCAGAGCAGGAAGGAAAGGGCTAGGAACTTTCCCACCTCCTGCCCACAGATGAAAAGAAACCAACAAATCAAAGACAACGGCCACAAAGCCACCTCCTTCTCCCTGTGGTTCCACCCAGCACCCCCCACGAGCTCTGCGCTCCAAGGGGACCTGTCACCCCAGCACAGCGGGACGGCTTGGCATACGTCACCCTCCATCCACACACCCTCTCATCAGCACAAACACACAGTCACGTGCATACAAACATGCAATCACATACACAGTCATACACCCACAATGACACACACAATCATTCTCCCATGAACACACAATCACAACTATACACAATCACATGTACACATGATCATACACAATCACATGTACATACTATACATTCACAAACACAACCACACAATTACATGGGCACACTCACACTCGCAATGCTACCCAAACACACACAGTCACTTCCCCACAAACACACATAACTACATGTGTACAGGATCATACACTTACAGTCACATGTATAATCACTCACATAATTGCATGCACCCAGTCATATACTCACATGCAATCATGCGTATACACAATCATAAACTCACAAACACAACCACACAATCACAGGTACAGAAACACACAATCATGTACAAAGTCACACACAATGACGCACAAAAACAACCACAATCACATGCACACAGTTGCATATACAAACATTGATGCTCAACCCTTCCCCCTCTCTGTCCACCTACAGTTTTATTCCATTTTAACTGAGGACTTGGGGGCTCTTATTTTGGCTGAATAGACCCAGGAATGCATGGATGAGTCCCCATTTAGCAGGTGGAAAAATTAAGGCTGGGCTGCCACCAACAGGTCACCAGCAGAGGAACCACCTAACCCCATGCTTTTTTCTGACAGTGTTACCTCAGAATCTTAGGACATTCCCTGAGTTTAATTATTTTAATGCTTCTCCCCCATTTTGTATAAGACATGGGTGTCTGTTGCTGTCATATGATAGCTAAAGACTGAGAAACAAGCCAGGCTTTGTGTCACATGCTTGTAATCCCAGCACTATGGGAGGCTGAAGAAGGAGGACCACAAGTTTGAGTCACCTGGACACCTTTGCAAGACCCAGACCCAAAGCTGAAAAGGAAAAACAGGTGAGGACATAGCTCAGCACGAACACACTGGGTTCAATCTTCCGTGCTGCCAAAACAAACAAACAAAAAAAGAAAGAAAAAGAAAAAACAAAGAGTGAGAAACAACCTGAAAGGATTTGTCGGAGAACCTGGAGCTGGGCATTTCCCTGTGCTCTGCAGATATGCACACTTTTTGGTTGTGATTTCATTGTGAATATAAATCCTCTTTTTGTGCCAGTAAGATTTTGCTGCTGGCTTGCACATTGCTTGGTATCTCGCTCATCCACAAGACTATGAGCTCCTGAACTACTGAAACCCAGCAGAGGGCTCAGGTCTCCCACCTGGCAGTATGGCACACAGATGCAAAATAAAGATAGAGAGAAAGTTCTGCAGCTGAGGAGCTCTGGAATAGCCAATGTTCTTTGTGGAGAAAAGCCCACAAGTTTACAAGCTCGTGGCTTTTATTGGTATCAGTCAGGGAGGTGGGTAGGGGTCATGGCAGAGTGCCAAGGAAAGAAACTTTTGCAGGCATTGCCTGTAAGGAGAAACAGCAATTTTGTACCAGGCACAAAGGCTTTCTGATTAGCAATGCAATGGATAACCTGATGTATGCAAGGCTGGCACCTTTACTGTCAGGAAGGTATAATTCTTATTGAGTCCCATGGCCTCAACTAAGATGTTATCTCATGTCTTAGCCCTGCAATCTCACAGGCTCCTCCTTGAGCCCCCATTCCAGCCAACAGTGGGGAGGGAGGAGCAGTTCTTACCCACATGCTGCAATGAGATAAGTTGGCATCTAAGCCAGACTCAATCACATTCTTTTAGCCAATTAAGGGAACATCTGTTTCAATATAGCCAGCTCTGCATACTTCAGTGAATAGGGTTGAAGGAGAGGTCAGGGAAAGACTGCGGCAAGGGGCTCGGTTGCTCAGGAGAGCACATCTTGGTGGTCTCCCACACTTAACAGTAGGGACTTTTCCTTATATATCTCCAATGCCCATACCCAGGGCTCAGCACAAAATAGCATTTGAATAATAATAATAATGGCTACCAATGAGCTACAGGAACATTTGTTTCTTCATCCATGAAGTGGGCTGATAGTACTTAATCCCTAAGGTCAAGTAGACCATTAAATGAATGTGGTCCACCCTAACTTGGCCTCTGATTATCGATAGCTCCTAGTTTTCATGCTCTTTAGTGCTTCTCTCCTTGTGAGTATAGATGGGATATAGTCTCCTGCTTCTACCAATAGAAGACAGCAAAGATGAAGAAGTGTGATTTTGGTAATGAGCTTATTCAGCAGCAGACTGTCCCTCTTACTACCTTAGATGGAGCAAGATGTCACATGGTAAGTAGCTGAGGGTGGCCTACAGCCAATAACCAGTCAGGAACTGAAGTCCTTGATTCAGGACCTCAGAAACTGAATTCTGCCAGCCCTGGCAGCAGATCCCTCTCCAGTCCAAACTTTGGATGAGACCTCAGCCCCACCAGACACCTTGATTGCACCTCTGAGTGACGCTGAAGCAGAAGACGCAGCTAAACCCATATTCCAACCCACAAAGACTGAGGTAAGTGTGTCATTTTGAGCCTGTGGGTTGCTGTTATGGTGTAGATCTATGTTGTTCTCCAAAGTTTCATGTGTTTAGGAGATTGGATAAGGGGGCACCATAGCTGACTTGCTGTTAGGAGGTGGGGTCTGGATGAAAGGGGGTCTCTAGAACATAACCTGGAAGGGTGCATTTCCCTTTCTGGCTCCTTCTCACTCTACTTACTGGCCACCACGATATGAGCAGCTTTTCTCAGCCCGGGCTCTTCTGCTATGTGGTTTCTATGTTTGAGCCTGCCGAACATGGACTGAACCTTCTAAAACATGAGCCAAAATAAACTTTTTCTTTACGTTGTGGGTGTTGGGTATTTTGTCCTAGCAATGAGGAAAATAACTAAGATAGATTTTGATACCAGAGAAGTTGGGTCGTTGTGACCATGTGGTTCCCAAGCCTTTGGAACTGGTTTGTGGAAGGAATTTGGAAAGGTTTGGAGACACTGGCTAGAGAAGCCCTAGAAAGCTGTACGCCAAGCTTGATGTGCAATACTCGTCAAGACCAGAATGCTGACAAAAATGCAGATTACGGTAAGGACCAAGCTCAGGAGGTTTCAGCTGGGATATGGGACTGCACTGAGAGACTGTGTGTGTTATGCTCTCCCAGAAAACTTGTCTACATTTCACTTATGTCCTGAGGCTTTGTGGTTAACTGACTGTTGTGATTTTTATCTAGAGGTCACCCCAAAACCCCATGTACTCATAGGTGGGGCTTTCGGGAGGTGGCTGGATTAAGGGTGTGCTACACTAGATTAGTCCACTAATTGGTTTAGCATAGTTGTGGGTGTGGTTGAATGGGTTTGCTGAAGACTTGAGGCCACTCATTCCGGGTGCTGGGGACATGAACCAATAGGCTTGTAGCCTAGGTGGAATGTGAAGGGAAAGGAAGTTTCACTGCTTCTGCTTTCTGCATGCCCTGCTACAGACTGTCTCTCCTTTGCCATGCTTCTCTGCCGTACCACGATGCCACGAGCCAGATTAAGAACCGAAATCTCTACACACTGTGAACTCAAATAAACCTTTCCTCCTTTAACTTAGGGTGTTGGGTATTTTGTCTCAGCAATGAGAGAAGTAACTAAGACCCTGAGATTAAGGGTGATGGACTAAATAATCTCGTAAGGGAATTTCAAGGCAGCCTGATTTCAGGCTGTGGTGTGGATACTGTTTGCTGCTTTTAGCGAGATTTATATGGAGGATCAAGAACAAACAGCACAACTAAATGGCTTTAAAGGTTTTTAGTTTTCCAGAAAGCAAGCACCTGTAAAGTTGAGACATGTAAAGTTTTGTCCCAGGACCGCTTGGTTGCTAAAAAAAAAAAAAAAAAATAGCATTTAGAAGAAGCCAAGTACTTCATATCAGGACAATAGTAGAGGTGCCTTGCCCATCTGAAAGGAATCAACAAGACTCCTCCCTTCACAGCACATTAAATCACATCACACTATGTGCAAGTCCTTGGGGAACTAGGGCTACTATGTTATGACTTAGATGGTGGTTGGATTATGGGGCCCTATGGCTGACTTGCTGTTAGGAAACGGAGCCTGGTCAGATGAGGCAGGTCGCTGGGGGCTGACCTGGAAGAGTTTATCTCCCTTCCCAGCTCTTCCCGTCTCACTCTGCTTCCTGCTGTCAGGACATGTGCAGCTTTGCTCTGCCTGGGCCCTTCTACCATGTGGTCTCTATGTCTGAGTGTGCCAAACATGGACTGAAGCTTCTAAAATGTCAACCACGGTCCACCACTCCTCCTTTAAGTTATGGGTGTCAGGTATTCGCCCCAGCTATGAGGCTGCGAGGGAAGTGACTCAGCAATTGCTAGTCCTTGTTACACGGCACTAAGAACGGACTCAGCACAGTGCATATGACGTTCCTAGAGCAGCTTAGTACACGGTGAGCCTCCGGTAAAAGCTGGCTTTCATTACAGAGCACACACTACAGGCCAGCATTGTGTGGCCACCACTTAACATAGCACAGTCGCTACATGCTGACAACCATGCTGTGGGCTAGGAGGTCATTAGCCGCAGTAGGAAGGTGAGAAAACTGAGGTACAGAAAGGTTAAGGCTCTTCCCAACATCGTGCAGCTAGGTGTAAAACCAGGATTTAAATCCAGGTCTGTATGACTCAAAAGCCATAGATGTCAAGATAAAGAACATCTATGAATGAATGAATGAATGAATGAATGAATTCATTAATCACAAATGATTAAATGAATGGAGAGAAAGTGTTGGGGCTTAATAAACCCTCATTTAGTCATGAAAAGTGCTAACTCTTGCTTTGCCAAACCCAATAAAAGCAGCAGTGGGTGCTGGGGGTCCAGCTGATGCCTGATTCAAGGAGCCTGCTGATTCAATAGGTACTGGGACCCAAAGGACTGGAGCTCGAAGGCTGAGACCTTTGGGGTGCAGGGAACCTACATTTAGTGAGTCCCTACTAAGTGAGACCGGGCAAGAACCTTTACACACCTTGTCTCATTCAACCATCACAACAGCCGCCCTCCTCAGAGGGCTGTTTTCTTCTCCTTCTCACCAACAGAGACAGTGAGACTCAGCATAGTCAAGAAAGTGTCCCAGAGGGACCCAGCCAGAAAATGGCAGAGCTGGGACTTGAACCAAGGTTTGTCTTGCTCCAAAATGCCATACAGCACCACATGGTGTGGATGGCAGTTTGATAACTGAGACAGGCACTGCTGGGTGGCTCACCCACAATCACCCTATTCCCTTCCATTTCCCCATGGAAACCGGAGAAAGGTAATGTCCTTTGCCCAAGGCAGGGTCAACGGGACCACTGAGCCTCAGACACAGCACTGTGAGCCCCTTGTCTCTGTTCCATGGCTCAGTTCTAGCCCCTTGCACAGGGTCAACAAATCCGTATGTGTTTTAGGTACCATTGGTTCAGGTTTCTATTACATGCAGCCAAAAGTCTTCCTGATGAGACACCAGCAACAGGGAATCTGTATCCCAAGGTGTTTCCCACAGGTATCTTGGCTTGGTGAAACTGTAATTTACACATCTATGCTTGATTCCTCCCCAAGCCACACTGAAACAACAGTTAGGAGTTGTTCTTGGAGACAAAGATACGGAGAGAAGGAGAGGAAGAAATGGCATGAACAGGGTGCAGCTGACTTACGGACCTCAGAGGGCTGAGTCAGAGGCAAGCACTCAGGAGGCTCTCAGGATTCATCTGGTTTACACTGCAGGATCTCCCAGAGGATCAGGAATCCTGCCCACAGGATATCTGCATGGGGGAGCGAGGGGTGAGGGCCAGGGGTGAACCAAAACAAGAGGGCTCCTGGACAGGGTTTAGAGAGGCATTGAGGTCCCCTTCCCAGCTCCCCCCAGGTGCTCTGTCTCCTTTTACCTCTGCGTATCCCACTCAACTCCACACTCGCAGAAGGAGTCTGGAGGAAACAGAAAGAGAAAACGGACATGGGGATAAGGGTGAGTGTTTCAAAACTGATCGAGGCAGCCCAGCCCAGAACACAGCCCAATGTGGGAAACCAGTATGTGACCATTCAAATAGGCCCACATACATTCAGTTCTCCATGGTTGCAGGTTCCAAATCCGTGGATTCAACCAATGGAGGACTACAGACATTTGAGTAGGGGCAGAATTCCAGAAAATCTGAAAAAATGGAACTTGAATTTGCCTTGTATCAAGCACCACACTGGATGAACATGACCGAAGTGGGGCATGGATGTTCTTGGGGTGAACGCTCTTCCAGACCACAGAGCCTCGGTCTCAGGACATTTTTAATTTCCAGAGCAATACAATTTGCATAGCATTTATATGGTATTAAGCATTATAAGGAATCTAAAGATGATTGGAAAAATGTGTGAGGATCGTAAGAATTCTGTGCAAATACTACACCATTTTATATAAGGGACTTGCACGTCTATGTATTTGAGTATCTGTGGAGGATCTGGGAAGGAGACCCCATCTAAATAGCGTAGGCAGTGGTGGTGAACCTAGGGCGCTGTCCTGTGGCCCACAGCTTTTATCGCTGAAAGTTCTAGAAGACTGGCCATCGCTGCAGTAGGCCATCTGGACATATACACAGGTTGGCTCACCCTCCAGAGATTCTGGTTTAGTCAGCCTCAGCTTTGGCCTGGACACTGAGATTTTCAAAAACTCCCCCAAGTACAATGCAAAGCTGCCCCACCTGAGCCCCCAGTCAGGGTCTTCTGGAAACGTTTGGAGTGAGGTCCTGAAGTAAAAGATTGGTCTATTTTAAAGGATGCTCTGGGATCCCAGCAGGTGCTGCCCTCCCCAGAGCACATTCACATTCTCGCTCTCTCCTCCCGCCAGGACTACATTTTGATATGATAATAGGGCGGTTCACAGCTCTCTAACCAGCTGGCACTGGGAGCCTCCCTTCTCCTCCTCCTCCTCCTCCTCCTCCTCCTTCTCCTTCTCCCTCCAGCGCTGAGACTTTACTCTCTAACCTGTGGCGTCCATTGCCCCTTCCCTCATCCTTGGTTAGACGCTCTACCTGACTGAGGCTAACCTGATGACCAAAGTTATAAACCTGTCATTTTTGAGTAACCGTCTTTGTTTCAGCTTGTTCCCCCAACACCCCCACAAACTATAAAAACTTCTGTAACATTGTCTCTGGGGCTCAGAAGTTATAAAGCGCAGCTTCTCTTAGCCAGGCTCGCCAAATAAAGGCTATCTCCATCTCTCCGGGAATAACGTTTTGTTCTTATTCCCTGGTGTCCTGTTTTCCACAAGAGTCTCGCATTTTATTTCCAGTCCAAACTTTTCTCTGGAGGACAGAATCTCCAGTGCCAATGGATACCTTAAAAGCACTTGAGATTCAGGCATAAATTCGTAACTTTTACCCTCAAACTCGGCCCAGTCATCCCCAGACTGGCCCTGCCATTCACTACTTGGCAAATGCCAGCATCCTTGTAGTCATCCTTAAGACAACCTATAAACTCTATTTTCTAAACGTTATCCATGGCTGCCCACTTTCCTCCAGCACCATCCGGCCCATCCTGACCCAACTATTAACTGTCACCAGGACCTGGGCTTCTCCTCCTGACAGGTTCCTTCCTTATATCCTTTCTAGCCCAGTTTCCACACCACATCAACAAGATCATTTCAGAACACCAGATCTGGTCATGCCATTGCCCTGCTTAAAGCCATGCCAGGTGATCACCTAAGACCGCAAAAACACAGGGCCACCAACTGTATGGCTCAGCAGAAATAAGCTCTCTCACAGATCTGGAGATAGAACTCTGGGGTGAAGGTGTCCCTTGGCCCCTTTGGAAGGGAGAATCTGTTCCCCTCCCCTAGCTTCTGGTGGCCTTGGGCATTCCTGCTTGCAGATGGCATTCTTCTGCGTCTTTACATGGTCTTCCCTGTGTCAATCTGTGTCCAAATTCCCCCTTTTTACTAAGGACTTCATTTTAACCCAGTCCTCTGCAAAGATCCCACTTCCAAATTACAGATCCTGGATGCTAGGTATCAGCATCTTTTGAGGGAGCAGCCCATAACATGTGACTTCTTGTAATTTTTAGGAGAAAAACCAAACTCTTCCCATGGCATCATGGACCTATGTGGTCTGACCCTGCCACCTCTCCTGCTTCTCTCTCTTACTCTCTGGCCTCTTCCCTACTCTTAAATGCACTGCACCGTGAGGCCACAGCTCAGTGGTAAATCACTCTCCTCCCAAGCCTGAGGCCCTAGGCTTGATCCCTAGTCCCACAAGCAAAGGCAAGCAAGGACACAAGTTACATGCACCGGTCTGCTGCTCCCAGCTCACTTTCCTTGGATGCAGAACTTCTTCCTGCCTCCTTGTAAGCCAGCTCCCTGTATACCTTCCCAATTCCTACCCCCATTCCGGCCTTACTGGCCTCAATTGCAGGCCCGGCCAGGCTTCTTAGGAAACTTTCTGGCTCCAGGGGCCAATTTCATGGAAGATAATTTTTCCACAAATGAAGTGAGGAAGACTGGAGATGGCTTCCTGATGATTTGAAGGAGCTTGCAACCTAGATCCCTCACATATGCAGCTCACAGTAGGGCTCATAAAAGATGCTGCTAAGCCGAGCTCAGGTTCATGCGGACCCCAGGCCTGGCACAAGCTGGACACACCCCTTGTCCTGCACTTCTTGATAGAATATTATCATTGCAATGAACTATATACACCCCATCCCCTCTACCGCACTGTATGCTGCATACAGACAGGCAGTCCGTTCTAATGACTTGGACCTCTGGGGAGCCTGTGCATGTCTGCCAACTCCTTGGTGAGAACAGCAGCCATTGAAGGTGTCCCCCTTCACCATGGGATCACAGTAGCTTTGGTGCTGGCTGCAGAATCTGAGTTTCGGGTTCGAATCTCAGAACCACAACTCACCTGCTCTGTGCTTATTGAACACATCACCCAACTTTTGTGAGCACAGAGTTTTCACTGAAAGATAGGGCTACAGATGCCCTCCTTGGTCCTCTGTCATACCCAGCTCAGCTGCCCCGCATGCAGCAGGCTCTCAGTAGAGGTTACTTCTTCTCTACCTAGGAAGAGCACTGGCCTGGGAGGCAGAGCATGGGCCAGGACTTCCCATCTGCTTTGCACAAGTCACTCTCCCTCTCTGGGAGAGTATTTTACTTTGCAGATGCTCGTCAGCTTACAGAGGAGTTACATCCTGATAAACACATCATAAGTTGAAAATATCACTAAGTGGGAAACTCGTTCAATTCACCTAACCTACCAAACATCACAGCGTAGCAACTTGGTGCCCTGCAGAGCATCGGTCATTTCAATCTTGTGGTCATCAGGATGGCTGGGGGCTGTAGCTCCCTGCCACTGCCCGCACTGCAAGAGAATCACACTGCCTCTCACTACCCTGGGAAAACCCAAATCCAAACTTCGACGTATGTTTCTACTGAATGCATATAGCTTTCACATCATCGTTAAATTAAAAATTTGAAAGCTGCACCATCGTAAGATTGGGGCTGTCAGTGTGGAGGTGGGACCAGAAGCTGTGAGTTGCTCAGGCTGTTTCAGCCCAGTGCAGGCTGTCAAATAGGGCAGCCAAGCCAGCAGCCCAGCCTCCTGCACAGTGGCTTGGGGGCCCACCCTCCTGTCTCCACACACTGCATGGCAGAGGTGGTCATGGTCCACCCAAATCCATGTTCTCCTCTCCTTCCAGGATACCCAACCAGACTGTTCCCAGCCCTGCTCTCAGACATGGCCATGTGATTAAGTGCTGGTCAAGGAGGCACAAGGAAAGTACCATGCACCACTTCAGAGCCCAGGCTTTTAAGAGCAGCTGCACCTCCTCCATATCCTCATCTGCTCTTCCTGCCAGAGGCATGCAGGTGACAAAGGCCAAAATAATGTGGAGCCACAGGACACAGAGAGCCAGGATCTCCCAACCACTACCCAGAGGGGAGCCATGTGCAGATTGGGAATGGTCACTCAGACTTGCATGTTCAGTGCCAGACTTGCACAATCAGAAAAAAAGTTAAGCCAGGCAAGGTGGTGAATGTCTATAACCCCAGCACACGGGGAGGCTGAGGCAGGAGGACTGTAAATTCAATCCCAGCCTAGGCAATTCAGCAACAAGGAAAACTTGTCTCAAAATAAAAAAAAAATTAAAAAGGGTTGGGAATCTATCTCAGTGCAAAGGCCATAGGTCTACCCCCTTGTACAATCAAACGATGAATCAATAAAATAGGAGAACTGATAGAAGGGACAAGCTTCTATTATGAATTTCTATAGAAGTTCAAACTTCTGTTGTATTGGACCCCCTACACATTCTGTGGTCTATTTTTAATGGTGGCTGAGGCTAACTAATACCTTCTGTCTAACACTAGCACATGGTGACATTTGGGTCAGACCTTTTGCAGCTGGAAGTGAGCATGGCACTTCCCAGGGCCTCTCTCTTCCTGGGCAGTATGAATCTCTAACACTAACCCCACCTTTCATGCACGTAAACTAGGGTAATCATCACCACAGAGGTATCAGCACACATGCAGTATACGTGTTCAAACCTAACTGCCAACATGATACATTAAAGATGAGTCCTTAGGAAGGGTTAGGTACAATGGCTCAGCCCTCATAAATGGGATTAGCAACATTATACAAAATGTTGAAGGGGCATCTTATCCCCCTTTCCTTTTTGCTGTGAGTGCACACAGCATTTGTCCCCTTCAGAGGACACAGCAACAAGGTGACATATTGGAAGTGGAGAGGGAATCCTCAGCAGACACCAGATCTGCCAGCACCTTCATCTTGGACTTCCGGCTTCCAGAACTGTGAGAAATAAATGACCTAGAATATTTTGCTGTAGCAGCAGAAAAAGCCAAGCACTAAGACAGCCAGACACTACCTTTAGCGTTTCACCTGTGTTAACTCAAGCTCTCTCCCCCGCAGACACATCATGTAAGGTACTTACTTCATTTAGCTGACAAGTGTCATTTCCCTCATCACTGGGACAAACACCCAACACCCACTACTTAAAAGAGGAGAAGTTTGTTTCAGCTCAGGTTTCAGGAGTCTTGGCCCTTACATGGTTGACTGGCTCCAGGGAGGAGCAGTGTGGCAAAAGGAGCTGGGTGGAGAAAACTGCCCCTGTTGTGGTGGTCGGAAGGAGAGAGATGAATCAGGAACTGGGAGGAAGGTATACTCTTCCTGTGGCCTGCCTCTTTCCTTCAGACCACACCTTTGAGCAGCTGGTCAGCTCTGTTACCCCCATGATACCATCATTTTCCCAAAGCCCTGCCTTTGAGCATGTGAGGCCTTTAAGGGACACTCTTGAGCCCCATGACATTCCACCCCTGGCCCCTCAAAGACTCATGTATACCTCTTTGTGCAAAATGCATTTAGTCCATCTCCAAGTCACCAAAGTCTTAATATTTCTAGCATTCTTGGTAAGTTCTAAATCCTAAGTCTCCTCTGAAACTCAAGACAAACTCTTACCTATGAGCCCCTATAAAAATACAAAAGAAAGTTAAACACTGCCAACATACACTGACACCAGGTAAACATTCCCATTCCAGAAGGAAGGAATAGGGGAATAGAAAGGAATGGGACCAAAGCAGGACCAAAGCCCAGCAAGGAAAACACTGAATCACACAGCTCTATGTCCACCATCTGGAATAAACATGTGTGCTCCAAATGGCACAGGTGGCCATTCTCCTATAGCATTGAGAATTGGATCCCTCATGGCCTTTCTCTTGGAATGGCTTTGCTCATTGCCTGAAGCTTTCTTTAGATGTTTTACAATCTGGGCATTTCCACTGCAATGTCAACTTCACTCTCACAGCTTCCCACACTGCCCTCTCAGGGAGCTTTACTCGGTCTTCTAGGCCTTCTTCCAAAGAAGCCTTCCTGACCCCATAACTCTTGCATTATTTAA
This sequence comes from Dinomys branickii, assembly GCA_004027595.1. Taxonomy (NCBI): domain Eukaryota; kingdom Metazoa; phylum Chordata; class Mammalia; order Rodentia; family Dinomyidae; genus Dinomys; species Dinomys branickii. Next base: position 46,917 of record PVLD010008709.1, read on the forward strand.
GTCTTAAAGTCAGCACCATACGGATAACACCAAGGTCTGCTGCCTGCTCATGTAGCAGTAGCCAGGTCTCCTTGGGTAGTGGCTATAGAGGTCTCTGAGTGTCTGGATGGTTAAGCATTGTGAGCAGAATTCCAGAAAACCAATTTCCTATCGGGCTGTTCTCCAGCTGGGTGCCCTGCAACTGTCTTCTCAAAGTGAAATCTTTTACTTTTATACCTTGCAGGGTAAGGTGAGGGGTGAAGTCTTGTTGATTCCTCAGGTGCCCTCAAAGTATTCTTCCTATTGTCCTGATGTAAGTACTTGGCTTCTTTACAATGTTAAATTTATCAGCCACCAAATTGTTCTGGCCCAAAACTTTACTGGTTCCAACTTTATAGGTATTTACTTTCTGGCAAAAATTGAAAAATTTAAAAGTCATTTAGTTGTACTGTTTGCTATTGGTTCTCAGTAAAAAGAAGCAAGCTGTACCCATGCTACAACCTGAATGGTAGGCTGCCTTGAAATTGCCTCTGCCAGATTAATTAGCCCACTACCCTTAATCTCTCTCCCACAAAGTCTCAGGAGTTAAACAAAAAGGTAGACAAATTTTCTACCAGATCATAACACATATGGCCTTGAGTCCAACTGCCAGTGGAATCCTTCTTCCTAACTTAAAATCTCCTAAGCCTCCCTGGTCTTTACCATCAGCATTTTGATCTTCTGAGTTCTGAACAGAAGCTCAGCTAACATCATTATGGATCTTCCTTAGCTGGCATCCCCAAACTTTTCTCAAACTCTCGCAAACCAGCTCCAAAGGCTTCTCAAGTACATGGTCATGCAGTTTAGCAACCTCCTCACTCCTGGTACCAAAATATGTCTTGAACACTTTCTTTGTTACTGTGACAAATACCCAATACCCACTGCTTAAAGGAGAAGGGGTTTATTTTGGCTCGTGGTTCCAGAAGTCTTCGTCCTTGTGTGGTCAGCTGGCTCTAGGTAGAAGTAGCCTGGTGGAAGGAAGATCCTCATGTCAAGGCAGTCAGACAACAGAGAAAAATGAGGAGGCAGGGAGGGAAATATACTCTTCCAGGTCGCACCCCCAAGTGATCTACCTCTCTTTACTAGACCCTGCCTCCTAACAGCAAGTGAGTTATATCATCCCTGTGACTCCATCACCTTCCAAGGCCCCTCCTACAAGGCCATGAGGCCACTGGGTGACGTTTTTCATCTAAACCATAACAAATTACATTGAGGCACCGAGATGTAAAAGGTCAGATCTAGTGAGTGACAGAGATGGAACGCAAAGCCTGGCATGGTGAGGTCAGAGCTCTTGCAGAAACAAATAAGAGAACAGATGAGCCAAGGGTGGCTTCCAGTTTCTGGCACGGTGACTGAGAGCTTGTGTAGCCTCTGCTTCTTCTGCTGGCCTGGAATTCAGACAAACCAGGCTGGAAGCCAGAGCACTGGTCGACCTCCTGGCTGGCCAGCATTCTGGGTGGCTGTATCTCTCTGCAGGATCCAACGTGGCTGTGAAGGAAACACTAGAATGCAGATGGCTACACCCACACACCCCTACTCCTGTGTTGATCGCTACTGCCTGGTGACTGGGGACACAGCAGCCACGGAGAGCAAGCTCTGCACGAGAGAGGCCAGGGCAACCAGGGCCTAGAGCCAGCTCCCATTCTCCACGTTGCACAGAGTGATCAGTCCCCCATCCCACATCCCTTTGCACGCCTGACCTTCACCTCTGCTGGGTGTGGGCTGTAATGCTAGGATGTGGGGGTTCACAGAACCCAGGCTACAAAGAAGGGAAGGGCTGGGAGTGAGGGGCAGAGGAAGGGCAAGGTCGAGCTCTCTGAGCCCATCCTGTGAGCAAAGACCTGAAGCCACCACATGGCCCCAGGCAGGAAAGGAAATAGGAGGCTTCTCAAAATAGACCAGGAGCGTGCAAATCGACTGTTTCCCAGCTCCCGCCATCTGGCCGGGCCTGGGCCGGAAGAGAGGCAGGGGAGGGGACGGCCTGCATGTGGATGGGCTCCTGCTGTCTGTCAAGCCAAAGCCAAGCTGGCCACCCACCATTCACCCAGCACTTTCTCTGCCAGGCCTTGTGTTCAGACAGGATCGTGGTCATCTGACCTGTGAGGAAACTGAGGTTCAGAGAAGCAGAATGACTTGTCCAAGCCCACACTGTTGGGCAGCGGTAGAGCTACATTGTTACGAGTAGGGCGCTAAGCTGTCCCCACAGCAGCTTGAGGTCTGCAGCCTGCACATCCCCTGATCCCCACTGTTAGTGCTCTGCCTCCTGCCTTGGGGCTGAATCTAACCTAGCACCAGCTTCCCCAGGTAATGCGGCTTGGGACTCATCATGGCGGAGCAGTTGCAGTGGAGTCACACCGCCCAGTGGCAGCCTGTGAGGGCTGCAGCAGCACAAAGTTGCGTGAGAGACAAAAGGGAGGGAAAAGGGTTTGGCTGCTTCAGGGGGACCAGCCAGGGTTCTGTTTGGAAGACAGAGAGACCGCTGATGTGAACTCTGCAGACTCCAAGGCCGTCCTCCACCCAAAGCCAGCCCACACTCAGCCCCACTCCCACAGTCCTCCCATCTCACCCAGGGACTGGCCGTCATCACCAGCAGCCCACTCCTGAGCCCAGGCGAAGTGGAGTCTCCCTCACCCGTAGCCAAAGCAGGAAGGCATCGCGGAGAGGCCAGGGGAACCCTAACCGGAAGTGATGCACCAGGGCAGACAGAGCAAGGAAGATTTCCGGAAGGAGACGGAGCGTGGCTCCACCCAGGGGGCCTCTGCAGCGCAAGGGCCCTGCAACTGCTTCTCTTTGGGCTTTGCCCAAGCAGCTCCCCTTCCAGGACAGCATGGGGCCCAGACAGGGCTGGGGACAGCAGGGCTCCTTCTCAGGACCGTCTTTACACCAGACCAAGACCCCTGGCCCGGAGCCTGCCTCATTTCCTGGAGTGTGCTGGAGTGGGGTGGGACACAACCCTGGGGAGAACACGACTGGGCACCCTGAGCTGGGGTCCCGAGGAAAAGGCCAGGCACTGGTGCAAAAGGAAAATGGAGAACTTCCTAAAAATGGGGCTTAGCACACAAGCAAAACAGAGCTCCCTTTCCTTTTCTGGGACCCACCGCGATGCTCAGCGCCCCAGGGGCTCCGGAAGTCGTCAGGAGTTGGGTGGGAGCTGGGGTGGGGGCTAAAAGAAAGGTGGGAGGAGAAATGCATTGAGCCACTGCTTTCGGGCCCTCCTCAGTCTCTGTGGGACTTGGGGACACCCCGCAGGAGCGGCACCCGCTTACTCAGGGAACTCCGCGAACACAGGTGAAATCTCACCACAGAGACACGCGTGGGCCTGGGATGAAGGTTTAAAGGAGGAGTTTAGAGAGAGCGTAAATCTTAGTCCACACTCTCAGCCTGCTGGATGTAGTGTGTATTTTGAATCAGGATGCCTTGGGTTGAGTATTGATTCCGCCACGGTTAGATCCTGCATAGGTTATCTAACTTCTTCGAACCTTGGTTCCCTCCTCCATGTGATGGGGCTCAGAACGGCAGCCCCCACGTGGAGCGAGGAGTAATGGACAGATGCCTTAAAGCACTTAGCAGGGTAGGTAGCATCAGAAAACACTCTGTCATTGTTAGCCATTGTTTCTCATTCCCGATATTACTGTCATCTGTGTTATTATGCACACAACAGGACCTGGCTCCCGGCCCTGTGCTTAACAATGTAATTATACGAGGAATAAAACCGAGCTCCTGTGCTCCTGTTCAGTCAAATGCTCAGAGCAGCCAAAAGTCAAAGGGGAGCTGTTCACACTTTGGTATGAATTAGTTTCACAAACCTAAAAGCAGGGAGGAGATTTTCCTGTGACCAAGCCCAGATGAGAAAGGATTCCACACGTGGAAAGCTATTGTTGCCTCAGGCTAGGGTACGAGGGGAACATAACCACCTTGTTTTGTCGGGTGGTGCACAGAACCCACCCTTGAGATAGAAACCGGGAAAACCAGTTTCCAGGAAGATTCTTTCAGATGCTGGAAATTCCTTGCAGGGGCTGGAGGAAGAAGCATCCATTTAAAGTGCCTGAAAGGAAAAATCCATCGCTGCCTGCCAAAAGTACAATATTGTTCCCAGTGCTTCCCAGCTTCAGCCCAACTTCTGCCGGGATTCCACTCGCCTGGCTTGAACCTTTGCCTGCTAAGTTATCTCCATTCTGTTCTCTTGGGAAGAGAACTGGACCTATTTGGGGAAGTTGGCCAGATCTCCCACTCCAAGCCCCCACCACCTCCTCCCCTGGGGGAATTACTAGGCCTGCTCTGGTGACCTTCCTGGCTCAGACAGAGGCAGAACAAGGGAGGGGGCTCAGTGGGCTGGTGACCCAGATTTTACTTCCTGTCCTGTCCCCTTTGTTACCAGATGGAGGCTGTGGCAGGACATGAGTCCAGGCCATGCTGAGTCTTCTTAGGTCCATAATGAAGCAGACCTTCCCAAAGCCACCATTAAGTGGAGGCACTAGTCACATGCATTTAGCCCAAGTCTGCTGGTGCCAGGTGGTCAGAAAGTCCAGCAGGCATCTGCTGAGCAAATTAATGACTGGCTGGGTGGGGGTGTCTTCATTGGCTCTCTGAGGCCCAGATAATGAGAAAGACTGAGCCCAGTAAGGCACTAGGGAAAGGACTTTTCCAGGCAGCAGAAGCAGCAGCAGGTGCAAAGGCCCTGTGGTGAGTAAGCACTCAGCATTGCTATTGAAGAAAGACCAACATAGGAGGCTGCAGAACAGAAAGGGGCAAAGGGAGGTCCCAAGAGAAGGCTTTGTGACCAGGGTGAAGAGCTTGGAGACACTGGGAAGCCGGGGAAGCTTTGACTGTAAGAAAGAGGACGTATGGGATCCAGGCAATGTTTTTAGTTCCTGTTTTGCTCAGGAGGCAGGAGGATATTTCCAGTCCATCATTCTTCTTGTTTTTATTTTCCTCTGTGCACCTCCCTCCCCACCTGATCAGGCTGAGCCCCTCCAATAAGGCCCCTGGCCTTATTTAGAGCTCTGGGGGCGGCTGCCCTGCCCTGGGGACTGAGTGGGGAGTACTTAGTAAGTATTTGTGAAACCAACGAGTAAATGGGCAGAGGCTGGAAGACAGCTCTATCCACAGCCAGCGAGGGCTCTGCTGCCAAAAATGCGACAGGCTGCTGCTCCCCCAGGAGACTCAGACCCCAGCTTTCCCATCTCCCTGGTTGCTTGGCTGCCCTCCCTGCATGCCAGCTTCCTGCCAGGAAACAGCCCCCAGGCATAAATCATTAACTACAATCACCTCTTCCAGGAGGATGCACTTCCGGTCTCAAAGCACTCTGCCTTCCTTCAGTTGCTCTGAAGGATCCTTGGAAGGGCAGGGGTGTTGGGCTGACCACAGCCCCCACTGTGGGCAGAAGCAGAAAGAGCTTCCCTGGACAGCGGCTGGTTCGACCAAGAGGGAACACAGGCTGCCCTCCCCCAGCTTTACAGGTTGCCCTGTGAGCCTGGCACCCCCACACACACCTCCGCTCCCTGCAGATATTGCATTTAAAACATACAGACCACCTAAGAAGGGATCTAGCATCGTCCATTCAGGCTGCTAAAATGAAATACTATGAGGCAGGTGGCTCCTGAGCACCAGAAATGCAGCTCACAGTTCTGCAGGCTGGGACATCTAAGATCGAGGCACCAGCAGATTCGGGTTCTGGCAAGGGCGCGCTTTCTGGCTCACAGGTGGGCGCTTCTCACTGCGTCCTTGCAAAGGTCTCTTCAGCTCCTTGCGAAGCCACTGGTGGCTCCTGAGCTCCGCCTCAAGACCTAATCACCCTCCCCTGGCCCCGCCTCCCAGCACCCTCACCTGGGGAGGAAGGGCAACAGGTGAACTTGGAGGGGTGCAGATAGACCAGATCACAGCATTCATGGTGGCCTTGTAGGTGTGTGGCATCTCAGAAAGGAGGCATAGCACCCGGGAGCGGCATGAGAGGCCAACCTCTCCACACAGCCTGTCCCTGCCTTCGAGTAGGATTCCCTGGAAAGCCAGCTCCCTCCTGAGCCTTCCAGGTTCTGGTGCAGTCCATGTTCTGGGCACACACCCCCCTCACCACTCCCACTACAGCCAGTGGAGGAAACTAGAAAGAACTCACTGTACTATTTTGGCCACATGCCGGGGCCTCAGTTTCCCCACCCAACAGGCAAGGAGCCTGATGCAGTATGGCAGCTGTCTGTCCGCCCTGCGTGGTCTGAGTCTTCCTCTGATTCCAAGGTCCCTGTCCCACACTGAACTAAAGACTAGGACTGAAGGCTCCCCATGCTGCTGCCACACGACCCTTCTGGTGGCCTGGGGCCAGGGGCCCCACCAGAGTGCTCAGTCATTTTCCATCAGACATAGCCCACCTGCTGTCTCCTATCTAGGTCCTGGGTTAGGCAAGGCTGAGCAGGAAGGGGACAGGACCTACCTCTGCTTGGAAAACCAGTTGTGCAACTCTGGCCTGCGGTGGGAGGCACGTGGGCGCCGGGAAAGGCCGCCCCGAAGGAGCCAGAGCTTTCTTTGAAATGAGTATCTTGGCAAGACCCGCAGAGAAATGTCCTTTTGGACGTCACTAGCTCTCGCTTGCTGCTAATTTATTCAGTCTGGCTGCGGTGTCCTGTCCTGTCCTGGCATCCTTGGAGACCAAGCTCACTGTGTCATTGGCAAGGGTCCCTGGAGTCGAGGGGTAGTGCAGACCCCACAGCTAACCCTGTCTGCTTTTCAAGTCTGTGAGACAGATGAAAGGACAGAGGTCGGGGAGAGGTTTAATGGTGTAGCTGCGCGCTGTGTCCTTTTTTCTTTTAACCTCAGGTGTTCTATAGACGGTGAAGGGATTGCGTCCTGGGTTGGAATATGTGTATAATCATGGCTCTGCGTATCAGACCCCCACACTACGCCAGAAGCAGAGCCAGGGATTTTATTTATGCTGCCCCCCTGCATCTTGTTGCAGCCCTACAAAGTACATTTTCTTATCAGCTTCACCAACAAGGGCACTGAAGCTCTGAGGGGTCATGGCAATTGCTCAGAGCCACGCTGCGCATTGAAAAGCAGGAACCCAAGCCAAGTCCTGACTGCCTCTGCCCTGGACCCCAACAAGTCCCTCCTGAGTACTTCATGATTATTTTGGTTTGTTTTTATTGTTTACTTTTTATCCCCCCTTTTATCTTTTGCAGTGCTGGGGATCCACCCCAAGGCCTTGTGCGTGCTACACAAACACGCCCTGTAATTATTCTGAAGGCTGACATGGAACAAGCCAGTCACAAACATGACGCAGGCCTTAGAAAGGGACTGTGTCCCTGCATGGTGTCAGTCTGACAGCACTCTCCCCTCTCCCAGTCTCCCAGAAGAGGCCTTCCCTGCCCCTCACCCTTGAAGGAGCTCCCCAGACCTTCCCCCTCCTCTGGCCTTCCCTAAGGCTCCCCCCACATTGACAGCACCCAAGGGCACTTCCAGATTCTCCCGTGACTGCCTGTCTCCTGGGCTAGACCATACCCTCAATCAAAGCCAGGTCTACACCCCCAGTTCCTGGCATGTAGTAGGTGCTCCGTAAATGTTTCTGGATGGACACATATGTGAAAGAAATGTGCTTTTTTTTTTGTGGTACCGGGGATCGAACTCAGGACCTTGCACTTGCCAGGCAAGCACTTATTCAACTGAGCTATATCCCCAGCCTTTTTTTTTTTTTTTTTTTTTTTGCGGTACTGGGGATCGAACTCAGGACCCTGCACTTGCTAGGCAAGTGCTTATTCCACTGAGCTATATCCCCAGCCCGCTTTTTTTTTTTTTTTTACCTTACAAATAATTTCTGATTCAAACTTGGTCTCCTGGTTTCTCTCAAATTAACTCCAAATAACTGTGTTTCCTTTACCTACAGCCTTGTCCTATTTGCACTCCCAGTTCCTTGAGAGCTTGGGAGAGGGAGGCACCCTGGTGGCCATTGAGAGATGGGCCAAGTAGAAGGCCAGGGCTGTGGGTGGGGCCCGCTCAGACCCCTCCCAGGCTCAGGGACTTGACCTCACCCTCAGCCACTGGCCTCTCTGCGGGTGCCTCAGCCAAAAACCGCTTTCTCCTCAGCACTGTGCACCTTCCTGACTACCAGTCAGTCACAGGCAGACTGGCCAGTGTGTAGAGGCCTGTCCCTTGGTCCCCACTCGGACAGCACTGTGAGGCCTCCAACCTTGGCGTGACTGGTGCTAGTCACCTGCACACTGACCACCTCTATAGCATGACTCCCAGAGCACCTGCTGGCTCTGGCTTCACACAGCTCTTCTGGTCAGAGCCAGTGTGGGGCACCTGACCCTCAACAGGAAGAATCGCCTCCACCCTCTCCAGCTACCCTATTGCCAAGCAGAGACAGAGCGCGGGACCCATGGCTTACAGGCTCCTGTTAGAACATTTAGGCTGCTGTGTACCAGATCTGGGTGCTGGGGATTCAGTCAGAGGTGCAGCAGATGGCCAGAATATCACACACACACACACACGCACGCACACACGCACACACACACATGCCAGTCAAGAGCACGGGAAAGTGGCAGAGCACTGTATTTGGGAAAGCTGAGAAATGGGGACTCGGACAGAGTGCCCTGTGGAGGAGGAAGAGGAGCGTCCCGCCACACTCCCTGCTCCAGGTTCCATGGATGTGGCTCAGGCTGCTCACTCCCATGTGCCAGTGAGTTGGGAAGGGACTGCTGGAGCCCCTTCGGGCCTGCTGAGGCCAGCCCTCTACTCCAGGATAGCTGAGTGACTCACTGACATTTATCAAAGCATTCGAGTCACAAACAGACCAAGTGGAGACCCGCTTGGCTCTCAGTTCCCCTGTGGGGATCCTCCCCTGTGAGGAGGATCTTCAGGCAGCGAGGCCACATCCTTCCCATGGGGCACCCTGCCAAGAAAGACAGCTAAGTTCCAGACATCTGCGCTTGAGATTTTGGAACATGCATAAAATGAGAAACCACACCAACCCCTGTTCCTCCCCTCATCATGTCTCTGGAGCCACAAGGACACTGAGTAGATTCCTTGTGGGTGTCACCATCCCCTCCAAGACTCTGGGGACAAGCTGTGTACTTCTAGGCACCAGTGAGGGGCTGCACCCTATAACAGTAACTGTAAATGGAAAACAGCTCATAAAATGATACAAGTACCACAAGGATAGTGTGAGATTATTTACATTAAGGAGGAAAAAAACTATTATGTACTGCAAACTCTTACTAATAAAAATCTAAAGGACTAGAAGGAGAAAGATGGCAAAGTACTAATAGGAGGGATGAATTAGTGATTTTTCCTTTCTTAAAAAGAGTATTTTGGTATTTCTCATGGTTTCTACAATAAGCAAATACCTCATTTATACTTAGAAATAAGGCATGTAGATTCTGAAGAAATGACATCCACAGGGGTGCTCTCTGCTGGCCATGACCCATCTTTTAGGAGAGCAAGTGAGAATGTTCTGGAACACATCCACTTTGCATCAAGCTGCCGGCCAGAGGGCCCCTCAGGTGCATCTAAAGCCCCTCTGAGTGGTGATAGAAGGCCAGGATGTGCACAGAGAACAGGGACCTCACCCCAGTTCTCACACAGATGGCAGCAGGTCTCACCAAACTTTGGGCTAGACCACGTTTGGGGAAATGAAAGCCATGAGCAATTTTACTTTGGCCAGACATAAACCACTTTGGTCTGTTCTTGAGGGCCCCTCCTTGGCCCCTTCTCCAGACTTAAGGGAAAGCAGCTGGAAACCTTTCTTACACAGAAATAATAACAGTAACACTTAGTACCAAAAGGTTTCCCCCATTAAATCCTACATCTAGGCTTTCTCCACTCAAGACCTGGGAGTGAAAGGGACGACAGCTCCTTACCAGACCAGCTGGTGCTGGGGCACATGGAGGATGCAGATGTGGGGAAGAGCAGCCTTTTCTTACACTGGCCAAACCCCACCTTCTCTACAAGAGATTCCACCCACTGCACATGGACTTTTGAGCATCAAGCAGATGAGGTGTTTCATCAACCCCAGTGAGCACCATCTTCCCCAAGGGGAGAAGCACAAGCCTCCCCACCTGGGAAGGGTGAAGTGACGAGTCAGGTGCCTCCCTTCCATAGGGCGGGAGCAGGACCCGTGGTCAGTGTGGGCACAAGGGGTCCTGGCAGCAGGGAGACTGGGGAGGCAGCTTTGGCCAGGCATCATAAGCACCTCCACCAGCCACGCAGGGATCCACAAAGCATTCGCAGGACACGAAGAGCTCTTGACATCTAGCTGGATTTCAAGAGTGCCTTCCCAAACTATGAGGCAGTGTATCTTAAGGAGTGATATAATGTGGTGCTATTTTTTCATGAGCCACATGAAAATGGAACTCTTTGCCTAGAGTGCTTTAAATGATATTTATTAATATGTATTGTACAAATTAATGAGTTTGACTGGACATTTATACATGTGCATATGGTGTATTATATAAATCGTGTTTTTGATTTTATCCACACTCCTGAGCATCCTCTTGCCCTCCTCTCTCCTCCTTCGTCTTGGTTCCTTTTCCTTTCCCTAATAATTCCTTTTCTCCTTTCAGGTGGACTTTTCTTTTTAATGTCTACATATGAAAGAAAATGTGTGGTATTTGTAATTGTGTCTAGCTTATTTCGTTTAACATGATGATCTCCAGTCTCCTCCATTTTCCTGAACATGATTTGATTTCCTTCTTCTCTATGGCTGAATAATGCTCCATTGTGTACGTATAACACATTTTCTTTATCCACTTACCTGTTGATGGGCCCCTAGGCTGGTTGCATAAGTTGGCTATGTAAATAGTGCAAGAATTAAGTGTGTGTGTGTGTGTGTGTGTGTGTGTGTGTGTGTGTGTGTGTATACATACACATACCACAGATATACAATTATCTCTGTAAACTAATTTCATTTCCCCCGGGTACACACCTACAGGGGGTGCAGATGGATCAAATAGTTGTTCTATGTTTCATTTTATGAGAAACTTTCATACTGATTTCCACAGAGGCTGCATCATTTCCACCAACAGTGCATGAGGGTTCATTCTCCCCACCCCATCGGCCAGCATTTAATATTATTTGGTGTTTGGTTTTGTCTTGGTTACTTTTTTCTTGTTGCTGAGACATAATACCCAACGCCCAAAATGAAGGAAGGAAAGGTTTATTTAGCTTACAGTTTGTGGAGGTTTCAGTCCATACTTGGCTGGTTCTGAGGCATAGTGGCACATGGCAGAGGGCAAACGTTCATGGCGGTGGTACACAGCAAAGCAACAAGCACAAGAATAGAGGAATGGCAGCAAGCAGCCTCTTTCTCTCCCTTATATATACAAACTGTCTGCCCTAGGGTGGGTATAGCTCCCACACCCATAATCCCAGCATTGGATCATGGATCAGTCAGAAGCTCTAAAAGCCACCCCATAACCACATGAGGATTTGGGAGACATGCAGAGAGAAACCACAACAGGTTTATTTATTTACAGTAATACCTTGGTTCATGAATGCTTCTGTTCACGAAGAATTCAGTTCCTGAACAGGAGCATGCACCAAAATTGTGCTCCTGTCCACATCAGGTGGTGAACACAACTGCAGCCATTCCGCCTGCATGAATGTGGACACGGTCCTCGTTCCCAGAACTATGTAATGAATTAAATTCATGAACTGCAGAACGGTTGCATTTAATAACAGCCATTCTGATTGGAGTAAGGTTGAATCTTAGTGAAGTTTTGACTTGCTTTTCCCTGATGGTTAGCGATATTGTTTTTCATACATTATTGGCCATTTGGACTTTTTCTTTTGACAAGTGTCTTTTCAGATCATTTACCCATGTACTGATCAGACTACTTATTATTTAGTTTTTTAATTGTTTGAGTTCTTTATATATTCTGGATACTAATTCTCTGTCAGATGAATACTTGGCAAAGATGTTCTCCCATTGTATCATTCCATGAAATACATAGTTATTCTTCATTTGAATTGTGATACAGGAAAATAAACACTTCCTGGGTAATGTCTGAGTCTCTGAATTCAAAGGACACTGATGCACTGAGGCATAATGCTTCCTGAGTCCCATGGCTTTAGCTGAGATGTTATCTCATGTCATAGCCCTGAAATCTCACAGGCTTTTGCTCGGGCCTCCATTCCAGCCATCGGCATGGGGGGTAATTCTCACTCCCATGCTGTAATAAGACACCTCGGCCCAAATGGGTCACATTCTTTTAGCCAATTAAGGGAACCTCTGTTTCTTTATAGCTGTCTCTGCATATCTCAGTGGATAGGGTTGAAGTAAAGGTCAGGGAAAGAGGGAGGCCAGGGACTTCCTCCCCCAGGGAGCACAGCTTGGTGGTCTCCACAGATGACTCTGAAAATTTTTGTTTTAAATGTTGGAATGTTGTTATTGTTAATGATGCACTCAAAAAATCATGATTGATCAATAAAAATTAACATTCTTATTAGAAAAAATAGACAAAAAGGAGGGTCCACAGACAGGCTTTGACCACTTTGAGGCAGGCCTCCCAGAGATAAGGGAAGGAAGGACAGATCCCACCAAGTGATGCTGTGTTTCTGGTTAGCTGTCTGTCGTGCAGCGTTCAGTGTCATCTGATACCTAAAGAATCCTGTTATTATTTCTGCCTCAAAGACAAGGACACTGAGGCTCAGAGAAGATGATTCGCTCAAGGTTGTGCAGCTGGTGAGTAGTGAGGTCAGATTCAAACCCTGATTCCACAACCAGAAAACCAGAAAGAGAGACAGAGAAGAAAGATTGAGAGACACACAGACACACATACAGAGAGAAAGAGAGAGAGAGAGAGAGAGGGAGAGGGAGAGACCCTCCAAATAGCCCAGGTGGGCTCCTAAAATCGTACCTTATTGCTGTTGTCATAGCAAATTACCACAAATTTATTATTTTAGAGTTCAGAAGGAGGTCATAGGTTTAAAACTGTTCTCCTGGAGCTAAATCAGGGTATTCTGGGCCTTACTATGGTCCCTTTCTCTGTCCTCCCAGAGGCTGCCTGCACTCCTGCACACACGGGCCCTCCTACCGCTTTCACGGTCACCATGACCCGATGAGCTTTTCCCACACTGTCATATCATTAGTTCTCTCTCATCCCTCCTCATCATTATTGAAAGGCCATTGTGACTACATTTGGCATCAGATAATCCAGATGATTTCAGGTAAGCTTTATTTAAGGTCAGCGGATCAGCAACCTTAATTCCATTGGCAACCTTAACCACCCCTTGTTTTGTAACACAAAATTTTCACAGTTTCCAAGGGTTATGCAGAGGATGTCTTTGGGGGAACCAGAGTTCTGCCTACCATACTCAGAGAAGCAGCAAGTTCATGAGGTCACCAAAGCCCAGGGTCTGGTTTCTATCTTCCCAGGGGGACTGAGGAACTTCCCCTGGCCACAATGTCCAACAGATGGAAGTCGAGAGAGGACCGGTTCATCACAGTGGGGGCATAGAGCTTTCTAGAGACCATTTGCACTCAAGACATCACCATTCTGTCCCTGATGGGGCCAGAAAGACCCAGCATGAGGATTATTTTACCCAATCTCATTTAAGTACACTTTAACAAAAGTAGCATCTGCTCAAGTATAATATTCAAACCCTACAGAACCAGCAGTAATATGCTCATCATTTTATAGCCTGCTACACTCCTGGGCATCCCTACCCCTCTTCCCTCGTCACCTGGCCACAGGTAGCGGTCTGCTTTCCATCTCTATAATGAAATCCCTGAAGCTGTGTAACTAGAAAGAAAAGAGTTCTAAACAGCTCATATTTCTGAAGGTCCAGGAGTTGGAGGCTGGCCTCCCCTCAACTCCTTGGGGGAGCCCTTGGGAGGCCCCTGAAGATAGCAGGCAGAGGCAGGAGTCCATGTGAGAGGCCACATGGCAACATAGGAAGCCAGAGATGGGGGGAGGGGTGAGTTCTTCTCTCTTTATAAAAACCCTCCAGAGAACCAGCTGAGAGTCCCACAAGAACTGCCTTCATCCGTTCCAAGGGCAGCTCCCCCAGCCAGCCAGAGCTACAGTAACAATATTGCATTAGGCTCCTCCTCTTTATACCAACACAGGAATTCCTGGAGGACACTTAAATCAGATCCAAGCCACAGCACCACGTGACATGGGCCAACCACTGAGCATGTGCATGAGGAAAGGGGGCGGGCGTTTCTGGTCGTGAGAAGCCATCTAAAGACTTTCCTGCCTGTACCTTCTCCTTGCTTGGAGAACCAGAAATCTGCAAAATGCAAAACAGCAGAGCTTCAGGATGGAAGTCACTGTTTGTAGGAAAGAGGCCCTGGCACCTCTTTTTAACCTTATGAGCCAGAGATAAAGTTCCATTGTGTCCAACAGAGAACTCTGGCTGTTACACCAGCTCTCCCCACCTTAACAAACACTTAGTCATTTAAGTTTTGTTAAATCTTTCAGGATGGTTTACATGACTCATGTCACATGTGAAGCAGTACAGTATACACCAGTAGAAGAGTGTATCTTCTTGGTCAAAGGGTATAAACTTCCGGTTATGCCATGAAGTAGTTCTGAGGCTATAATGCACAGTGTGGTGACCCCAGCCAACACTGCTAGCTGTACCCTTGAAATGTATTCAGAAAAATAGATCTCCGGGCTCTCACACATACAAGCATGGCAGCTAGGCAAAGAGATGGGTGTGCTTTTTAGCTTGGTCATGGCAATCCCTTTACAGTGTGGCCACATGTCAATCATTGCATTGTGTGCCTAAAATACACAGTTTTTATTTGCCATTCTATCTCTCAAAAGCTTGAAAGAAGTAGAAACTGTACCTTGATATAAATGCTATTTTGCAACTTGCTGTGTTTGCTTAGCAGTAGGCCAACGGCATATTGCAATACATATAGATCTACTTAGTTTTTTAATGACATCCAGTTTTTCTGTGTAACCTTGGTAGTCACCTCCTTCGTGGATACTTTAAATGATTCCTGTCCTCTAATATGGTGGATGTTGCTGCCATAGATGTCCTGTCCCCACCCTTGCCAATTCTAACAGTGAATGAAATTGCCTATTTTCCCAAACCCTTGCCAGTACTAATACCAACCAGCTATGTCGTCTCCATTGACTTAATAGAGAAGAAACAATAGCTCACCTTCTTTGACATTTCTTTGTTTTTAATGGGGTGGGTTCATAGGTTGTATTTCCTTTTTCATCATCAAGTATTTTGGTGAGCAGAGGATTGCAGGCTGGGGAAGATTCTGAGTGTCATCCATGCTATAAACCCCTCCCCTGCAAAGTCCACTTCTGACGCTCCCTCCCCCATGGAACTCACACAGTGACATCCTCACAGAACTGAGTCTGTGAAGGGCACATCCTGCCTGTCAGGCTTGCGGCATCATTTTAGAAATAATCTCTAATTGGCTGCTATGGGCCAAGCTTTGGCTAGGCACTGGGATCAAGGGACCGTCCTTCCTTACCCTCCTCCTTGATAAAAGACCGCGATTCTGTTCACATCGATCCTACCCACAGGCTGGTCCTTGATTGGCTCCACTAGTCAGTGTGATCTCTGCGGGACCAGCTGGGGCATGGGCATGTGATCCAAGTCCAGCCAATGGGATGGTCTGATAGGAGACTACTGGGAAGCTTTTCTTTGTGCCTAGAAGGAGATACAGGCAGGATGCTGCCTGGAGCTGCTGCATGAGGGGATCCAGGCCAAAAGGATGAGCCAACTTCCTTCATTGAGGATGTGGAGGGGAAAGATGAAGACTTTTTGGATCCTGAATGATATCTTTGAGCCACTGGATTAACCAGCCCTCATCCCACCTAACTCTACATTTCTTTTGATGTGAGATGATAAACACTCTTTCCTGACTAACCACTTTGAAAGGAGTCTTCTGTTGAGAGTTGAGTTTAAACTACAGACTTCACCTGTGAAGGTGAGTAGGCATCAACCACAAGAAGAGTCTTTTAGGTGGAAAGGATTGCATGCAACTGCCAAGGATATGCCTCATGGCCTAGAAGAAGTTGAATTTAGTTGATGTGAGGAGTACTAAGAGATGAGGGTGGAGAGCAGATAAGTCTGGCATGAAGGGCTTTGTGGAGCTCTTGAGCATCATCCTGTGGCTACTAGGGAGCCAGGAGATTTCTGAAAACGGATTGACATGGTCTTCTGGGAGTTGGATCAGAGGGCCATGGGGGAGGCAGGGGAACCAGCTGAAAATCCACTCTTGCTCACTTAACCTTGGATGACCTGGGGGCTGGTCCCTCTCACTTTCTGTCCTCAAGTTCCAGGGCACTGTCTCTGTAACCCCAGAAGACTGATGTGACCTACACTGTGCAGGTTATCCCGGGTGACTACATCCGGAAAGACAAACACAAGCAACACCAGTGCCCACCCACGGGTGATGAATGGACCAAGAAAATGTGGTGTAGCCGCACAATGAGACATTATTCTGCCTTCAAAAGGGAGGAAATTTTGGCTCCTGCAACAACATGGGTGAACCTTCAGGGAAGTATGCTATGTGAAGTCGGCCAGCCACAAAAAGGACGAATGTATGATTCCTCTCCTCTGAGCCTCCTAGAATAGTCAAATTCATAGAGACAGAAAGCAGATGGAGGCCACCCAGGGCGGGTGGGTGGCAGAAATGAGGGGCCCTTGTTTCATGGGTACAGAGTTTCAGTTTTGTGAGGTGAGAATTCTGGCAATGGATGGTGGTGGTGGCAGCCCAACAACATGAATGTGCTCGGGCCATGTTGTAAATAATCAGAAGGGTCCCCGGTGCCCACAGGCCTTTCCTGCTTGGAGGTGCTGTTGGTGTCGCCTCTGCCCCTGGGTGATCTCCAGAGTGCCTTGGCCCCTTCTGGGGGTGGGGGTGGGGAGAGAGAGAGAGAGAGAGAGAGAGAGAGAGAGAGAGATCCTGTGCTTAATGCCTGGCTGAGGTCAGGACAAGTCAGAAATGCCCTTTGGGTTGGCAGCCTCTGTCCTCCACAGAGCCTACTGAGAAGTCAGGCACGAACAAGGGATTTCTAAATGTCCTCTGTCACCTTCATCTCAGACAAGGCCAATGCCCTGGAAAGGCCTCTCCGTGCTGTCCTTACAGCCTGCTCCCTCCCCGCCCTGGCTCACACCTGCCTACCCGACAGCAGCTGCTGGCAAGAGGAAGGCCTGCTGCCCACCCACCTGCTACCCCCTGCCCACTGCCCTCTCAGAAAGGGCTCTATGGTGTTCCCAGGAGGTAGCAGAGGCCGGGGTGCTTCAGAGGGACTCCAGGACAGCCACACAGTCCACCCCCTAAGTCAGAGGGACAGATGGCAAGGCAGCACCTGCCATAGGGCCCTGGGCCCTGGCATCACTGAGCTCCTCAGAATTCTGACTCTGACTCTGGAATCCCTCAGAGATATACAAAACGCTGCCACAGTCACCCACCACCTGTATGAAACAGGTTTCTGGGGCTGGGGATATAGTTCAGTAGAATAAGCGCTTGCCTAGGAAGCGCAGGGTCCTGAGTTCGATCCCCAGTACCGCCAAAAAAAAAAAAAAAGAGGTTTCTGTTTCATCATAGCTGCTTCTATTTCTCTCTCTTCCTTTATGGGAGAAGGCAGCAGACGCACAGCTGAAAGCTCGTCTATCCTTCATCTCATTTACCTTCATTCCAGGTGACTCCCAATGCGCACACCCAGGATGTCATCAGTGCCAGCATTTCTATTAACAAGCAGCTTATTTTATGATTTTTTATTCTATAATTTTGAGTACTGTATCTAAATTCCATCCTAAGTCTTCATTTGAGATTTGCCTTAGTCACTCAGTCTGAGGTGTCCATCTGTATTAGGCATATCAAACTGTCAAGCTTTCTTTGTACCAGGAATTGAACTCTAGAACTTGAGCTTGCCAGGAAGGTGCTATGCCACTGAGCTATATTCCCAGCCCTGGGTCTCTCATTTTTTAACTACTGCTTAGCTTTCTGTTATACAATTATGACAATATGGTTAGAGTATTGCGCTATACAGTTTTACCTACTGAGGGACAGGACTGTCTGTACCTCCTCCTCCTCCTCCTCCCCCTCTCCTCCCCCTCCCCCTCCCCCTCCTCCTCCTCCTTCTCCTTCTTCTTCTACTGTGTGAAATTAACATCCCTGTGCATGTTCTTTATGTGCCACCTATGTTTCTCACTAGATCCCAGGGAGGTAGAATTGTTTGGTCCTGGTGTAAAGAACATTTTCAATTTTAGTAGCTTTCATGAAATTTTCTCTAACATGGCTGTACCCACTTCACAAGCCCATCAGACTTGCTCAGCTTTGCCAAGTGGATGGGTGTAAAATGTGATGGTTATTGTAATTTCTATGCTGTGGTACTGCTGAGGTATAGCATCTTTGCAGTGAGGCTGCCCGACACAATAAGGGAAGCCCAGCACAGAAATATACCAGGACTGCAGGATATAAAAGGACACAGTTGTACTAAAAAGTTATTTGTTAATTATATATTCTGTAGTTTTACTTGTTAAATTTTCTGAATTGCCAGTTCAAGTGATTCATTCATTTTTCTATTGACTTGGTTTTTTTCTTTCCTTTTTGGTCTTTTTGAGATAAGATCTCACTATATGCATCAGGCTGGCCTTAAACTCACTATGTAGCCCAGGCTGGCCTCGAACTTGTAGTGATCCTCCTGTCTCAGCCTCCCAAGTGCTGGGATTACAGGCATGCGCCACCACCCCTGGCAGTTTTTTTCTTATTAAGTAGCAGATGGACTTAATTCTGGACGTAATTGTTTAGTTATGTGAGTTCCAAATGTTTCTACTTCATCCTTTTACTTGGGGTGTGAGGTTTTATCATACAGAGGGTTTTTCTGTTCATTTGTTTTCATTTCTATATGATCTAGTCATGAAGCAGTAAAGCCATTTATCCTATGTGTTCTTCTAAAGAGGCTTTAAATACATCTAGAATTTGTAACCCTGTATGTTGTGAGGCAGGTAGCAAGTTAGGTTTATGTTTCTCCTTACAGAGAGTCAGTTTTTTTCCACAGGTTATATGAAATTATTTATATTTTCTTCACCAATTTTTAATGCTTCTCTGTTTAAGTTCTCCCAAACTTGTTTGTTTGTTGTTTGAGACAGGGTCTTGGGTCAGGGATATAACTTAGTGGCATAAGTGCTTGCCTGGTAAGCCTGAGGTCATAAGTTTGATTCCTGGTACAAATAAAAAATAAAAAGAAAGAGAGAAAGAGACAGGGTCTTGTTATGTAGTTCAGCTGGACTTCAACTCACTATGTAGTCTGGCTGGCCTTGAACTTGCAGCAATCTTGAGTGCTGGGATCACAGGTGTGCACCACCAACCCCAGCAGTTACACCCCCAAACTCCTGTGCATCTGTTTCTAGGTTGTCAGTTCTGTCTCCCTGGTCTATCCACCCCTGAGCTCCCCACTCCCCCCAAACCCACAGCAAATATTATTCCTTTTGTAAATGCTGATATCTTATAGGATAATTTCTCTACTTTTCTACAGAATTAACTCCCGTCTTCCAGGCTAACTGCCTTTCAATAAGAATTTTTCTCCAATCTAGCAGAAATTTGTTTAGAAATAAAACTTATTGCCAGCACACCCAAAGCCTCTTTTTCATACATGTGGAGTGTGGTGACTGTGCTGTGGTCTTCAGCGGGAGGCTCTGGACCTGGGCTCCAGGGTTCAGTGCCTGGCTCCGCCCCTTTCCTGCTCTCCCACACATAAACTTCACTTGTTTATGTCCCAGTTGCTCTATTCTCATAAAATGAGGACTAAAAAATAGAACCTACTTCATAGGATCGTGCAGAAGGTTAGATGAGTTAACATGTAGACAGCACTTTACTTACTACTAGGTAATTTGTAAACACGAAATCAGAGTGATTAAGGGCTTATATGCTGATGTCAGGTTGCCTGGAATAGAACTGCCTTTGTCGTTACTCTATTAAAACAAGAACAACAAAACCTTTTAGTTGTTGTGAAATATGACCCAGAAAGAGACTGAAAGCAAAGGCATGGTATATCCTATATCCAGTAATTTAAAACAAACACCCACGTAATCGCTATCCAGCAAAGAAACTGATCACTGCTGGCGACCATAACCCCACCTGGTTCTTTGGGCTGACGGCCCTGAAGTAAGTCCTATGCAGACTTTTCAGGGTAACCAAAAGCTTATCACTCTTTAATAACCCTCTCTATTTCTATCAGTGTGTTGTCTCAAAGTCTGTCTTGTCCAAAATTATAATTGCACAATTATTTTTTACTTACATGGCATAATTTTTTCATTCTTCCAATGAGATTTCATGCTTCATACTCCCTCTCCCTCCCTCTCTCTCTGTCTCTCTCTGTCTCTCTCTGTCTCTGTCTCTCTCTCTCTCTCTTCTCCACCCACCCCCTCCTGTTCTCAGAATTGACCCCAGGGCCAGTACATGCCAATCAAATGCTCTACCACTGAGCTATATGCCCAGCCCTAGATCAGGTCTTCTAAACAACGTTTATTTTGATATTTTAAATCTAGTTTGACCATCCTTGCTTATTGACTATTGAGTCCATCAATTTTTATTAAATTCCCCCATACAGCTGGTTTTAAATCTACTCTCTCATTTTATACTTTGTCCAACCACTATTATGTTTTATTTAAATTTTTCTTTTTGCATTTGAAAAGATTGAGTACAATACCATTTTCCCCCTTCAATTAGTAGCAGATGCCCTACACTATAGTCTCAAAATTGTCATCCTAGGCGTTCTAATACAATTCCAAAACATACCACAGCTCAGTGTGGCTCAGCACCAAATCCTTCTGGACAGCGCAGGGGCCTTAGACCGCCTTAGCTCCATTTAACTTTCCCAGTATGCGCCACCGTGCTGTGTTTTCTTCCTGGGATCTTCAAGTACAGGAAGCACTGCTATCATCATTCTGTATGATCTGTTTGTTCTGATTAAACCTCCTTACCATTTTTACCATTTCTTCTTGCATTTCTAATACAAATTCTGTAGTAACTTCTACAGTCTCCTTTCAGCCTACAATTCCTTTAGACGATGCTTGACTACAGGGGGTTTCATTCGAAAAATCTTCATTTTGACTTTATTCTTTTTTTAGACTTTCTATGATGAAAAAAGTGGGCATAAAACAAGAGAAACTAGCAATAGTGAACTCCCACCTACCCATCACAAGTTTCAGCAGGTAACAAAATTGTCACGGCCAGCCCTGCTCCCTTGATCTTTCTGTCCATGTCCCCTCTTCCTGAATACTTAGCAAACATCATAATTCTCTTTCCCCTGGATGTCAGTATGTGGCTTTTAAAAGAACTCCTCTCTTAAAACACGACCATATTACCTACCATATAATACCAGCAAGGAGTCCTTCCTATCATCATGTATCTTGTCAGCGTGGCCATTTTCCCAGCTTTCCTTTAAATTTTTTCTTACAATTCACTTGTTTAAAATAGGGTGCAAACAAGAGTTCTTTATATGGCTATTGCCCAGTTGGTTCCTTAAGTTTATAGGTATTTTCCCTTCCGCTTTTTCCTTTTCTTACATTTTGTTTCTGTTGTCATTGAAGGAACACACTGGGTTTTGCTGATTACATTCCACAGTGTCATTTAATACATTCCTCTATCCTTGGAATTTTACAAGTTTATCACTGGATTTGGAGGCTTGATCAAGCTCCATTCTGATTACACGTGAGGCTGCCTACACGTGAGGCTGTGTTTCCCATCAAGCAGTGCAGAACGTCTGGTTGCTGAGCTCTGCTGAAGATAAACAGGCTGATGCTCTCGCCTAGATCCTTCATGAGAGGCTGGCAAATGCTGAGGGTCGAATTCTAGCATTAGTTAGCTGAAATATTTCTCTAAAGAGAAACATCTCCACAGCACAGTTTATATAGGCAAAGCAGAATAATTTATTCTCTGCTTGTATTTTGCATTTTCAAAGATAGCTTTTCCTTCGTGTCTTCCAAATGTGATTCATGAGATTTGCTTCACATCGGCAAATTATGGATTTATGGATTAAATGTGTTTGATGTGTTGCAGTCCCTCACCGTATTACCCTTCTAGAAGCTCCCTTTGTCCTCAGAGAGAGCTTATCAAGTTAGCTCCTGAGCCCTTCAGACTGACCCTAGGTACCTAGCCTGCCACTGCCTGTGCTGTCTGGCAAGAAGAGCCGTTCCCTGGCTTGCCCTGAACATGTCCCCAAAGATCCATGGTACCCTTGTGAGGCAAACAGTATTTAAAATCCACAATGTAGGCACCAGAGGCACTGCTTGCTACTGGGTTAGTCAGTATTTCTGGACTGACTAACCAGAACTAGGAAACTTGTTCTCATTTCTAGGAAAAAAAAAATGTATCACGAGAAGAAAAGCACTATGAACTGATGCTGATGTTTCTGATTGGAATTTAGGAATATGGGGGTTTTATTTAATCTCATCCAACCCTTCCCCACCAAAAGCTGTGCTTCTCAGTGACGCCGACATGTTCATTTGTTTCCTTTTCTTACACAGAGCCAGGACTAGGGAGAGACAAGTGAAGCACAAAGTGTGTAAAATACAAGGGGGCCTCGCTGTCCTGGTGGTCAGGTGCATGGGTGCCTCCTTACATTCTCTGCCTAAAGGCCCTCACTCGCAAGCTCTTTACCCCTGAGCTACATCCCTGCCCTTTCTATTGTTTTGTTGTGAGATAGGGTCTTTCCAAATTGCCCAGGATGGCCTCAAACTTACTATCTTTCTGCCCTGCCTCCTACTTAGCTGGGATTACAGGCATGTGCCACTGCACCTGGCTTCTGTGAATCTTATGGAGGCGCACTCCGTTGCACAAAAGGCGTGCACACAAGTCTTATCCAGTGAAACACATCTGTACTTGGGCTTTTGGTGAAAGACAACAGTTCTGAGTTTATTAGAACTCTTCTCACTGCACTGGGTTGAGTGAATCTGAGAGACACATGCTTGAGACATTAGGGGGCTCTCCTAGCTGCATGAATAGTGTTCTCAGGTCTCACCTTCGATTTTTTTGAAGCCTTAACAAAAGATCTGTCAGCTACACCTTTGACTTCATTTTTAGACCATTTCTTTCCTGTCAGTATCTTGGATTTGATCTCTGTCAGATTCCTTTCTTATTTTTAGCACTGCTTACCTCTGCAGAGGCGTAGGATTTTCAGATCTATCAAGTGTCCACTTCTTTCTATTTAACATAAACTTCCTGTCACTCCATACAAGGATCCCCTTCTAGTTCTCTGTAAGATCTCCTATTCTCTTCCATAAGAGAGGCCTCCACGGAAGATACGATGCTTCTCTAAGCAGTTTCTTTGGGGCATTTATATTTTCATGAACACTGTCCCTGCTGCCTCATCCTGAAGCCATTCCTAGTTTTTTGGATTTTTTTTTCATGACAGTTACCCACACCTGGTACTAAAACCTGAATTTATAAGCTATCACTGCACAAGGAGCTTAGTACCATAAAACAGGAAACATGTATTATCTCTCAGATTCTGTATGTTAAGAATTTTGGAGCTGCTTAGTTGGGAGGTCATGGCTCAGAGTCTCATATAAAATTGCATGGAGATGCTGGTCAGGCCTACAGTCAGCTAATGGCCTGCCTGGAGCTGCTTCCAGGGTCACTTGTGTGGTGGTAGCCATGAAAATCTCCCCAGAGCTGCCTATTTATGACACGGTGGCTGACTGCTTTCTATTGGCTGCACAGATCAACCTAAGTCTGTCAGGGTTTGAATACCTGGAGACAGGGATCCTTGGTACCGGTGATCCTTGTGGCTAATGTTGGGGTTAGATAGGTGCTCCCCCAAAAAACTAGGTATATCAAAGCTGGGGATATAGCTCAGTGGTAGAACATTTGCCTAAAACGCATGAGGGCCTGGACTCAATACCTAGCACTACAAAAAAAAAAAAAAACCTGTATCTACTTATTTGGAAAAGGGGTCTTTGCAGGTGTAACTGGGATCTCAAGAGTAGTTCCTGCTGGATTAGCTGGACAAGCCCTAAATCAGGTGACAATGTCCTATAAGAAGAGAAGATACAGACAGGAGAAGACCATATGGAAATTGGAGGTAGAGCTGAGAGTGATGTGCCTACCAGCCAAGGATTGCTAGGAAACACCGGAAGTTAAGAAAGAGGTACAGGCTGGACTAAATTTCCCTCAGAGCCACTGGAAGGCATCATCCCTGCCAACACTTTGGTGGACTGGTGGCAGCCACAGTACACGAAGATGGTGGTCACAGGAAGCCAGCCTCTGACGTGCTTCTCCTTCAGTTCCAACGTGTACATCCTGAGACAGGGTCTCTGCCCATCTTTGCCTTGTGGAACCTCATGACAGACATTCCCAAATATTTGCAGAACACCTATCATCTGCTTGATACTGTGTTCAGGGCTAGGGACACCACGGTGAGTGAAACAGACAAATCTCCGCCTTCATAGGGAACTCATTCTAGTGAATACCAGTGCAATACCTTGGCTCCTTTGAATTCCCTCTGATTATTGATTCTATATATTCACTGGAGGAAAACTAAGATGAATTCCAAGGTGAGAGGATATACTTAATGAACGAAGAATTACAAAATTACAAATTTCTATGACATTGACTAATTCAACAGAAACATAGAGGGGTGGATGATCCTTAAACCACTTCCCCCAGCGACCTCTTTCTCTAAATGAGGGCGCAAGAACAGCTTCCTCGGCATCCAAGGAAACCACCTCGGGCTCCTTTTCCATTGCACTAGATGTTTCCTTTTCCCTTTCAGTTGGTGGCTCCTTTTCATACCAAATACAATCAAATTGTCCTACCCTAGCCCAACACAGGGTTGAGGCAAATTACTCAAGTGTGTTTTAGACTGTTGAGAACATGGTGATGGTGTTTCATTAAGCATTTTATGACTTGCAAAGTATTATTACATATGTGGAGATGTCTTTTTCAGTCCATAGGTCAAGTTCAACCAAAACTACATGGTGTTTATGCCTCTGGAATCCACATGTGGAATCACACATTAATACTGCAACTCAGAATCATTTTGTGCGCAACTACCCAACAGCTAGTTAGTTGCTTGGGATAAATAGCATTAGGTTATTTCACAAGACCTGTGTCCTTGCCTGTGTATTTGACACTGGATAAGTCTAACTCCAGCTCCCTTTCTCTGAGACATTGGCTCTTAAGGTCCAGCACACATCAGTATTGCTCTGGGTGGATGCGTGTTTGTGAAAGATGAGCATTCCTCATAGAATTTGTGACTGAACATTACATAGGTCCCATTTATCTACCTCCACGCACATAGGGTGCATCTAACCAGCTGGCTCAGTGACTCTGGTACAGATAAGCTGTTCACAGGGTTTGCTGCCTGGCCTTGGTCCACTGCTGGGTTATAAGTGATGTTTTGCTTTGAATTGATAGTCACCCTCTACTTGGCCCTATTGGGAAACCTGATAGAGTAACTCCTTTCCTAGGTCAGTTAATGACAGCAGATCACAAGTTCCCTAGGGTGCATCTCCTAACCTACTGGGTTTAGCCCTGACATTTGCTGCTAGAGGTGGGTCCAACCTTCCCTGGGACATGTGAAGGTGTTTTCCCAGCAATGTCTCCTCTGATTTCCTACAGGGCTGGACAGGCAAGAGCAGCTGTTGGTTTGAGGGCACTTGTATTAGTATAAATCACCATCAACAGTTTAACCACATGAATCTCAAAACAAAGTATTAGGGATACAAACAGCTGCATTTCCCTGTGAACTATTTACCATCCAAACTTCTCTGTGTGGATGTCCAGACAACCAGGGTGATTCCCATGGATCTGAATGCTGAGTTAAGGAAGAGGGGTCATAGGTGCCTGTAGGTGGACTGAGCCCTGGTCTGGCCTCCAGCTCTGCTCCTTGCCTGGTGTGAAACTTGGGGTACAGGCTTTCTCTTCTCTGGCTATCACCACACTTGTGTCCTTTATAGCTGGTGAAACTTACACAAGACATTGCGGAGCTTCAGAGGAGGAGTGGATGAGAAAGTAAAGCGCTGTTGACTCCTACAGTCAATTGAGTTTAGAGAGCTCCTACCGCAGGTCAGGTAGATCCGGAGGATACAGTGGCAACAAAGGCAGATCTGCTGTCCGTTTTCGTGGGCCTCAGAGGCAGACATGCACGGGCTAAGCTAGTGAATAACACAGAGCTGCACCAGCAGTCATGATAGAAGAGGGTCAGGGTCAAGGAACTGCCAGGGGCACTGGGAGCTCAGCATCCGCACATTGGCAAAGGAAAGCTGTGCCTGGGTGGGGAGGGCATGGTGGCAGGATTGGACGCGGACAGTGGAAGGCTCTGGCCAGGAAAGGGTGGCTCAGAACAGTAAGACAGTGCCGGGGAAGACTACATTTTCAGGTGTCTGTATCTTCACCTCTGCGTCCAACCTTGTGTTGACCCCTCTGGTGTCTCTCAACCCCGAATCCACCAACCTACTTTGTATTTCATTCTGCCTCACTCTCCAGCACTTGCATGAGGGTAGTGTGGTTCAGCGGTCAGAACGCTGGCCAGGGAGCAAACAGGTCTGGTTTGAAACCCTGGCTTACTGCCTGTGTGGCCCTGGACAAGCTATTTCCTTGCTCTCAACCTCAGTTTCCTCTCTGGGAAAGAAGGAAATGATGTCACTTACTTCATGGGACCAGTATGATGAATTAATCTTTGTGAAAGCTTTAAAACAGCACCGGGCATGTAGTAAGTGAGAGGTAAGCTTTCCTGTTGTTATGATTGGTTTTCCAAAACCCTGATGTGTAATAGCTCATGTACGTCTTACAAAAATCCTGTGACAGTTACTATTATTACTGCCACTTTATAGGGTCACTCACTCATTTAGAAAATACTAGGTAGTGTGCTAGGAGTGAAGCAAAGCACTACAGCCCTCATTTAAAGAAGGGGACAATAGCTAAAATGCTACTGGGCTCGCACTGACCAAGTTCAGGACAACTTCAACTTTAAGATAAATAACTATAAAAAAAATTTTAAAAGACAGCAGAAGGAAAAACGGAAACAAACCTTTTATAAGGAAGGGAAGACATGTTGAAGGGAGGGAAGGGAAAGGGGAAAAGAGAATCAAGCTATATCACGGACAGGTACGAACTCCCTATGATCAGTATGATCCTTATGTATAGCTAAAATGTACCAATATTAATTTTAGAAGATAAACTACCATAGTGACAATAATAAGGTGTTAAATAAAAGAAGATAATGTGAGTCCATATTGTGTATGTAAGCTAAAGTACAGCTAAATGGGATGGGGGCAGAAAGCTCTTCACTATGCCAGTTAGAGGCCATTAGCGTGCCAATTAATGAATATGAAATTATGTCAAATTTTTTAAAAGCCACAGATTGGCAGATACCATAGCAATAACTGATTCATGTCGATGGGTGCTAAAACCATAGGTGAATGTTTGATGAAGAACAGGGTAGTTAGATATTCCTGAAACACTATTTGATTACAATAGGGAAAATCATGACTTTAGATTAGCACAATCTGACAGACAGCACCTGAATCAAGTGATTAAAGGCTAACTTCGTCAGTGGTGGGATAAATTGCTGTCATGCGTCTCTTCAACACAATACGAGGACCAGTGTCACTTCTGTGCTCCTGCCTGGATCGAAGCAGGAAGCAACATCAGGCAGACTCAAAGTCAGAGACATTCTATGAATGACTGGCTCACGCTAAGACCGTGAAAGGCGAAGGTAGACTGAAGGACTACCCGAGGTGAGAGGGTTGGTTAGAAAGGGTTTTCTTCTTTTTTTCCTATAATAGAACATGACTGGAACAACTAGAAAGTTATGACTGTTATCTCAGAGTATAGTATGCATTTCATTTCCTGAATTGGATAATTGCATTGTGGATGAAGGAAAATTGCCTTGTGTTTAGGAATAGATGAGGTGTGATCAAATACATGGTAAGTGTGTACATTTTTAAACGTATTACATTAAAGACACATTGCCCTTAATCTGCTTCACAGCCCTGCCTCTCCCTTTGAACACACTTCTCCATCATCTCGCCACTTTCTGAAGCAGTTCTGGAAGTCCTCTTTCGTGAGTGTCTTTATGAAGCGTGAAGAGAAATACAGTGGATACTGCTGCTGAGCGCTGTCCAGTAGTGAAGAAGGCTCGTGAAAAGAGAACGCTGGGTCCTCATCCGTCATGTTCACCGGATCTGGCGCTGTGTAACACCCGGCTCTTCCCCAACGTCAAAATGACCGTGCAAGGTAGACGTTTTTAATTGATTCAGGACATCGAAGCAGCCAAGATAGTGCTACTTAACAGCACTCACGGAAGAGGATTTTCAGGAGTTTTTCAGAAAAGGACAGGAACCAGGAGATAAATGTCTTCAAGGTGAGAGGGGGTATTCTGAAGGGAATTACAGCAATGCGTCCTTTACTGTAATAATTTCTAAAGATTTACATATTCACACCTCATACACTAAGGGATACTGAAGGGCAGAGGAACTTTATACTTGCAACTATCTCTCCAATGAGCCAGAAAATAATAGCTAAATTATAATAATAAATGAGGCGTGGTGGTGCACGCCTATAATCCCAGCACTTGGGAGGCTGAGGCAGGAGGATTATTGTGAGTTTGAGATCAGCCTGGGCTACAAAGTGAGCTGAAGGCCGGGCTGAACTCTATAGTGAGACCTTGTCTCCCCCCCCCAAAAAAAAAGTACATGTGCATATGCATGGATGGATGGATGGATGGATAGGCTGACACAAGTGACCAAACAAGGTAAAATGTGAACACTGGGGACTGTGACTTAAGGACAAGTCACTTGACTTAAGGACAAGTGAAAGTTCTTTGCAGTGATTTTGCACTTTTTCCCCTAAAGCTGAAATTATTTAAAACTTAAAAGCTACTAAAACTAGGAACCCCCAACCCTCCCTCCTCCCTGTGGTGCAGAAGGGCGAGGGAGCTGGGAAGACTGAGACCCCGAGAATCAGCAGACCCCGCTCCCTGCCTTCCGGGGAGCTTCGCCTCCCCGCGGCAGGGTGGCTTTCAGCTGCTGGGGGCGGCGCTGGCAGGAGAAGGGTTATTTCTGGCCCTTTTCCAGAGAGGGCGGAAACAGCGAAGGGAAACAGCGAAAGCTCTGTGAGGCTGTGCGAAAGGCGGCGGCCGGGGACCCTGCCAAGGAGGCGGGAAGCCAGGCGAGGACCGGAGGTGGGTCCCGGGCTCCGCGGGCTCTGCGGGCTGTCTCGGTGCCCCTGGCTCTTCCCGCGGATCAGAAGCGGAAGAGCGAGAAGAGGCTGGGGAGGCGAGTGGGGGAGAAGCGAGGGTTTGCCAGTGTCGTTTCTACTAACCTACTATCTGCCAAGCACTGATTACATATATTATCCCCTTCCAGACATTTCTGAGTTAACTTTTATTGTTACTCCTTTTCCTCCCTTTCTGGTACTGAGGACTGAAGCCTTCACATTGAGCAGCAATCCCCGAATCTTTTTTATTTTTTATTTTGAGACAGTCTTGCTAAATTGCCCAACCGGGGCCTAAATTTTCAATCCTCCTGCCTCAGCCTCCCAGAATGCTGGGATTACAGGTGTGCACCACCACAGAGGGCTATTTCCATTTTAGAGAAAATGAAACAAAGGCGTAGGAAGGTAAGAATAGTGTAGTGGAAGTAAAATGCTCACTGATCCTCTGAAAACAACAAAAATTGCTGGTCAAAACTAAGAATTTTCAGGCGAGGCGTGGCGGTGCACACCTGTAATCCCAGCACTCGGGAGGGTGAGGCAGGAAGATTGTTGGGAGTTCGAGACCAGCCTGGGCTACAAAGTGAGCTCAAGACCAGCCTGAACTGAATATCGGGACCCTGTCTCAAAAAAAAAAAAAAGAATTTTCAAGAAAATCAATGAATGATTTGACTAAGAAAGCGTGAAACACGCAGAAGACAAAACTAAGTGAATACAGGAACCCGGACAGTGGGCAGGATGGCGGGGGCTCCTCTCACCTTCAGGGTGTTGCTGCATCCTGGGTACTTTAGCTCTGTTTCTCATTGACGGACAGCAAGGGAGACCTGGAGCTGACTTCAGAGCCACCCAAAGTGGGGGAGCAGGGAGGCCCTCCCTGCGCTTGCAGGCACAGAGTTAGCTCCGCGGTGGGCTCCACCGCCAGGTGAGGGATGCGCCTGTTGCCCAACCCACCATCCTCCACCACCCACACTTAAAACCCACCGAGAAACCTTAGCACCAAGGTGCAGGTAAAAGCACTGTCTTTGAGAATTCATACAAGTGGGCTGCTAGTGCTTCTGAAGCCTGAATTCATTCCTGGTTCAACAGAAACATCCAAAGCTGAAGTTTGAGAATGGCAAAGGGTGAGAATGTGGCGGGGGGTTGGGGCTGGGGGGCCTGGGGGCTGGTGGGGGAGCATCAACTTCCCTCTTCTTTTCCTGGAAGCTCAATCATTGAGAAGGTCAACAGGAAAATAATATAGACGCCATTAAAGAAACCACAGGTGCAGGAGCACATAAAGACCAGCAAAAGCAAAAGATTGCACAGAAAAGCCACAGAGATGAGATTACGACACCCACAGAAATTACCTGGGGCAGGGAGCAAAGGTTAGGGAGGATTAGCTGATTCACAAGCCAGCGCAAGAGTGACCAATTTCAAAACACCCCAGCCGGGGGCTGGGGATATAGCTCAGTGGAATAAGCGTCTGCCTAGCAAGCGCAGGGTCCTGAGTTCGATCCCCAGTACTGCCAAAAAAAAAAAAAAAAGTGATAAATTCAAAACACCCCAGCCAAAGGATGGTACCTGTAGCCAAGGGCTCACTGCAAAGCAGTTTCTTAGCTTTGGCATGATTGACACGTGGTGCATCATAATCCTTTGTTATGCGGTTGTTCCATGTGTGGTAGGAGGTTTATCAAGATGGCTGGATTCCACCCACTAGATGCCAGCAGCCTCAACCTCCCCTGGGAACTGTGGCAACCAACAATGTCTCCAGATGTGCTAAATATTCCCTGTGGGGTTGAGTCTCATACACTCAGGTGCCTTGGGTACAACACACATACAGAGCTGGAGCCTACAAAGGAAGTCCAGGCAACGTCCTTATGGGTAACAGGAGATGGGATGAGACCAGAAATGTGCAAGAATGGCACAGCAGCACAGTGGCAGATGTTGGGTGATTCCAACAACATTTCACTCCCTGAAAGAGCCTTCTACAGACTGCTGGAGATGAAGATCCAACTCATTTCAAGGCATGGAATGTGCAAAGTGAATTAGCACAGAATAAATATAAGGAGAAAGAAATGGGTGGGAAGTGTCAGTCAGGCCTACCAGACAGGGAATTAGCCAGAAAAAAACTGTCACCATGGAATAGATGAAGAATCTGATCAAAGAGTGCTTCATGAAGTAATAAATCTTAAAAAAAAAAAGAAAATGCCTCTGTGAAAGAGGACCACAAGGCAAAATAGAACAACTGAAGGAAGTCGTGGGGAGACACTGAGGGCCGATGACTGAGGCCTGAAAAACATGGCCAAGAAACAACATGGCACCGTAGGCCGAGGATATAGCTCCGTGGCACAGGCATCTGTCTGGCAAGCACAAGGTCCTGAGTTTGATTGCCAGTACTGGAAAAAAAAGGCGCCAGAGATGCAAGTGCACCTGGAAGGTGCACCTAGACAAGACACAGTGATGGAAATGGAAGATGGAAATAGAAATGCAAATCAAATGGGAGGGGGCTGGGGATATAGCTCAGTGGAATAAGCGCCTGCCTAGCAGGCGCAGGGTCCTAAATTCGATCCCCAGTACCGCAAAAAAAAAAAAAAAAAAGAACAAACCAAATGGGAGAGCACAAAGTGGATTTTTAATGAGAGAAAATGATAAATATAGAAAAGAGGATGCAAGAGAGCCAACATATACATCACTGGAATCTATAACAAAGAAAAGCAAAACAATAAAATACAATAAATACTTAAAAATAGAATTGAAGGCAATTTTCTTTAAATCAAAGATGCAAATCTACCTAAAAGTTACTGTGTGTGTCAGGGAAAGTTGACCTAGAACAGCTAATTTCAAGACTCTTCTAATAAAATTAACAGACTTAAAAGATAAAAAAAAAATTCTTTGAGCAGCCAAGAACCCACCACCACCACTACCAAAATCAAGTCACTCCTAAAGGGTTAAACAATAGTCAGTGCCAGACAGAACACAATACTCAGTATATTTCAGCCATTGGTACATCTTCTTTGTTCCAATTTTAGTGTATGTGCTGCTGAAGTGAGCAGATTTCTTTTAAATGTCTACTTAAATCCTTTGCCCAGTTTTCAACTGGGTTCACTTTTTCATTTCTGGGAAGAAGATACCTGATATATACAACGAGAGAGGGCAGGTTTATTTGGGCTCACGGTTTGAGGGGTTTCAGTCCATGGCTGTCTGGTTCCATGGCTGTGGGCCTGCAGAGAGGCAGAAATATCATGGCACAAAGTAATGACAGAGCAAAGCTGCTCACTTCACGGCAACAGGAAAGCAGAGAGGGAGGAAAAGAGCCTGAAAAAATATCGCCTTCAGAGGTACATCCCTTGTGAAATACTTTATCTGTTTAGGTTCCACCTCCCAACAAGGCAATTAAGATATAAACTCATCCACAGATTCATCTACAAGATAAAACTGTAGCCATCACGATCCATTTAGTTCAGAAACTTTTAGAGCTTTCAGTGATACAAATAGCCTGTGATACAAACAGCCCGCTGCAGCATGCACAGCATAGGTTCACCACCACTGATTTAGTTCCTCAGTTCCAAACACAGTGAGGCTTTGGGGGGTTGGACATTTTTGACACCAATAGTAACAGATTGTCTTTGTTGAGTGCTAAGAGTTTCTTATAAATTCTAGATAACAATCTCTTGGTAAATATATGATTCATAAATATTTCCTCTAATTCTGTCAGTTGTCTATTCATTCTCTTGGTGGAGTAGTTGTTTTGTTTTGTTTTTGAGTCAGGGTCTCACTATGTAGCCTAGACTGGCCTTGAACTCACAGTGATCCTCCTGCCTCACCCTCCCGAGAGTGCTGGGATTACAGGCATGCATCACCATGCCTGGCTCTGGATGGAGGTTTGTTTGTTTAGTTTGGTTTGGTTTGGTTTTTGTACTAGGAAGAATTTATTGAGAGGGGGAAAAAAAGCTTCTTTCTGAAAGGGACAAAAGGGTTCCTGGAAAGTGGGCTACCCACCAACCCCATTTCTCAAGGGTATTCTATTGAGCAAAGCCATGAGGTGAGGCAGGTTTAAGGGGGGATAGACTTATAATAAGTCAGTAAGATTACAAGCATAGTGACTTAGGTAATATTGATGGCAATATTACCC
The DNA here is from genome assembly GCA_004027595.1 of Dinomys branickii. Taxonomy (NCBI): domain Eukaryota; kingdom Metazoa; phylum Chordata; class Mammalia; order Rodentia; family Dinomyidae; genus Dinomys; species Dinomys branickii. Next base: position 80,168 of record PVLD010008709.1, read on the forward strand.
ATGGTAAATCATAGGGGGGGTATGAAGTGGAATAAAACTATGGTCAACCAATAAGATTACAACAAGTATAGTCACTTGGGTAATATTGATTAAATGGGGATCAAATGGCAAAACAAGTCACGTAGCAAGCATAGGGGACAGACAAGGACTTTCCTGGAAGGAGTGAGTTAAAGTTTGGTCCTCCCTTCCCAGGTGATTGACGCCTACTCAGAATATTAATCACTGCTGTTCATCCCTAGGGGAAGTAGGTCTTTTTTTTGAAGCCTGACCTTCAGTGAATACACCTCCAGCCACAGTTGTCTTCTGCATTGACCTCTCAAGGGCCCAGCCCTGCTTGACTGCCTAAAATTTTTCTACCTAACTTAGCTGTCTATAATATCACACCCTCTGAAGAAGTACCCCTAACTGCCATAAGGGGGCAAGTGTCAAAGACCAACCTGGCTACTGCCAGCTAAAGATGGTTGTAGTTGAGATCAGCTGTCAGAGATACTCTGCAGAGGATCTATCTAAAGGCCCGTGATAGGCGCCAGGTGTTCTGGTCTTGGGTAGACATACAACTCTAAGTCTAGAGGAGGCAAGGCCACAGAAATAGTCAAGTATGCATAGGCTAAATAATAAAATCAACAGGATAATTATGAATATAGTCAACACAGTTGTACATTGGGGGAGTTTTTTGAGGCATGAATTCTTTTAATGTTGATGAAGTCCAACTTATCTAATCTTTTTCTTTAGTTGCTGTGATTCAGTGGTATGTTTGTGTCTTGGTTACTTTTCTCTCGTTGCTGAGACAGAATACCCAATGCCTAAAGTTAAGGAAGGAAAGGTTTACTTAGCTTATAGTTTGTGGAGATTTCAGTCCATACTTGGCTGGCTCAGAGGTAGAGTGGCACATGGCAGAGGGCAAACGTTCACGGCATGAAAGCACAGCAAAAACAACCAGCAAAAGGGAATAATGGTGGGCAAGCAGCCTCTTTCCCTCCCTTACATTGTAAACAGGCTACCCCCACCCACGGGGCGTATAGCTCTCACACAGTCTCCATGCCCTCCTCTTCCACAGGCTCAGGATGTATACAAAGTAAGCACCCTGGCTTCCTGCTGAGTCACTCAGCCAAACCTCTAGACCTCCCAAATTGACACAATGTATCAACCATAACAGCCTGATAAATTGTTCCCAAATCCACTGTGCTGGAGGTTTACCCTTATGAAGTTTTAAAAACTCATATTTAGATATTTTATCCATTTTGAGTTTAATTTTGGTATATGGCTTGAGGAAAGGGCCCAACTTCAGTCTTTCGCCTGGGATAGCCAATTGTTCCAGCATCATTTGTTGAAGAAACTTCTTACCCATTGAATGGCCTTGGCATGCTGGTCAAAAATCAATTTATCATAGTTCTATTTATTTCTGAAGGCTCAATTCCATTTCATGATCTGTACATTTATCCTCATATGACACTGTTTGATTTCTGTTGCTTTGTAGTAAATTCTGAAATTAAGAAGCATCTTGCAACTTTGTTTTTGTTTCTCAGGGTGATTTTGCCGTTCAAAATCCCTTGTAATTGCATAGAAATCAGCTTTTCTGAAAAATAAACGACTTGGAATTTCCACAGGGTTGCATTCAGTCTGCAGATCAATTTAACAAATATTCCACTTTAACAATATTCTGGAGGAGGGGATCGCAGATCTGACATGGCGCAGTTGGAGGGAGACGAGATAGAGAGGGAGGAGGTTGCCGCTCCAAGCACACCCCTGGCCCACGCCCTCGTTTCGGCAATCGTAGCTTCAGCTTCGGAGACCCATTGCCCAGCTGCAAGGGGTGGGGAACGGTAATGCTGGAGCCACATGGTCTGGACCCGCCCCC
>PVLD010008710.1:0-82016 GCA_004027595.1 Dinomys branickii
GCATAAGCAGGATGCCATTCGGGGCAATCCCAGTGTGCTACCCAGATCTTCTACGGTTCTCTAAGTTCTGGTCCCTAACTTCTAATCTTTTCTCCTTGCTGCTCTTTCTACCACCCACAATATCCATCACCATCCAGAAACCTGGTGTGGTTGGGCCTCAGGCCACTTTCGTCTTCACAGAGAGGAGATAATCTAATGCTGCCAGTAGCTCTCTGCTGTTTCTCAGGCCCCTCCTCATGGGGTATCAGCACAGCAGCAGTCCATTTCTCTACCTGAACATATCCTGCAACCCATCTGTGAGGCAGGATCAGGTTCACTTCTTCCCTGTTAATTGCAAAAAAATTTCCTATAGGGCCCCAGTGGAGAGTTGGAGCTATGGTATTCGTGCAACAGGGATGATTCCAAAGGGGGTCAAATCATTTGTTACACATGCATTCTGGAGCTGCTCACAACCAAGTCCTCAAGGAGGATCTGTATGGTTGGACAGAAAAATGATCTGCTGTTTGCCATTATGACTCAGATTTGGTAATTCTGTTTGTGATGGGCAGATCCAATTGCACAGTCATTTCATAAACCGGAGTTACCCATGTAGGCTGCAAAAGAGCCCAGGTATCCAGGAGTAATTTAGCAAAGAATAGCTCCTGATCAAGGAGGAAAAGGCAGGGGGTCTTGCCAGAAGCTTTACATATCCTTATTTTTCTGGATCTAATAGTTTTATTGGATAAACTAGTTCAAAATGGCAGGACAGCATACATCACAGCACCCTGAACCAGGGTCAGATTTTTCTTTCAGTCTGAGGACCATTCAAAATGAGTAGTCATTTGCATATTCAAATAAAGATTCTCAACAAAAGCACAATAAATGCTGCCTCCAAAGTGCAAACCCTGCTAAAGTTTTTCCCTTTCCTTACTTACTATGTGGCTCAAGATACAGTCACATTCTTTATCTTAGAGACCAGATGCACAGAGCTCTGAACAGTTTCCGTAACGTGGTAGACCTCTCAGGTCCATGGAGCTCATTTCTGCCCTCTGACATGCTCATGTCATGGTCGATGATCCGGTGAGTTCACCACTTCCTGTTCATGGAGTCAAAACAGTAGAATATTATCAACTTAATGCAGCAGCTGATGTTCATGCAAATGGAAGGAGGATCGAAGACTCTACAAGTGAGCACCACAGGCAGCAGGTGGTTGGTGCAGCTCTGAAAGAAGAATTTTACATGTACAGCTGTCCCCAACTTGGGAAGCCAAAATGCTCATTGGCCTTTGACAACTAGCTAGAACACCATCTTGGTAGGACCATTGCAAATATCTGCTTGGGTTCTCTGGAAAGCAGAGTTTGAGGCAAAGTCTTAGGAGGTCTGATAGAAAAATACTGTATGTGTTCAAATTTTTAAAATGACAGTAAAGGACACATTGTCATGAATCCTCCTCACTATACCCCTCACTTCAAATACACTTATCCTATTACTCGTGCCACTTTTTGAAGCAGTTACGGAATTCCTCTTTTGTGAATGTCTTTTGTATGTTCTGTTGTTTCATTAGGAAGTGTAATTCCAGAAGCAGAAATTTTTAAGAAGCAGAGTTGGGGGAGTAAAATAGGAAAGGAGAAAGAAGCCAGGCATGGTGGCACAGACCTACAACCCCAGCACTTGGAAGGCTGAAGCAAGAGGATTGCCACAAGTTCAAAGCCAGCCCAGAGTGAGCTCAAAATCCACCTGAACTACATATGTAGACAGTCTATCTCCAAAAGTGAAAAGAAAGGGAGAGGCCGTGGGAGCAAGCCAGAGAAGCACAATAAAGTGTTATTATAAATTTAGCTGTTTTAAGTTCAACTGATTACTCAGCCTTACAGAAACATTCCCCAAGGGTGTTTATGATCTATGTCATAGATTTGTCAATTATAGGAGACAGAAAGGAAAGAATTTATCCACCACTTATATTTTGCAGCATTTCCATATTTTGCCACACAGGCTATTAAATCCTCTGCATTGCTTGATTGCAGTGAGAAGGTCCTGCAGTGCGTCATGTCTCTGTGTCAGCAGAGAAGCCTTGGGCAGAAGGAAGAAGCTCTGTGTAGAATATGCAAAACTCTCTGTCCTTTTGAACTTCAGTGGATCAGAACTGAGGCAAAGTTAGTCACTGCAGTAGAGCAAGAACAAAAGAGGCAAGCTTGATGTCAGTAGAATCTGAAATGTCCCAAGAAGTATTAGACACATGACACTGGAAAGATTCTTTAAAATGAACATTTTCCCATGTATTTCCATGTATCTTATTTCACTGATGTGCTCTGGTTTACTGAATCATTTCATAATTTTCGTCAGCTCCATTCTTGTTATATATTTATAATAACCAACCTTAGGAATGCTCTGTAAATACTTTTTTTAAAAAAGTAAATCAGATTTTACCCTTGGGATCTTGGCATCCTGTAGCTTTGTAGGTATGTTTTTTTGTTTTTTTGTGTGTGTGTGTTATCCTGGTCTGTGGCTAAAAGAAATGGCCACAAACTCAAAGTTGAATTGCATCTTTCAAAACAACGCTGCTGTCCCCTGTGAGAGCAACAGTCTCCTTCCCTTGGCCTACAGCACTTCAACGGGAGTCCATTTGTTCCTTCAGTGTTTGTTGAGCTTGTACGCTGTGCTCAGTGTAGTGCTGGAAACTGAAGGTACAAACGCATGAGACATAATCCCCATTCACAAAGAACTCCCAAAGTAGTGCAGAAGCTAGCTGCTGCAGACAGCAACAGTCCAAACACCACAATCTGTCTGCAAAATAATTTACCTAGAAGTACAACTGGACAGTTTATTGGCAACTAGAATGGTAATATCGCCTGTAGTAAGGCTTCTAGTTTTTAAATATTCATGTCAGGTAGAAAGATAATGCTGTCTTTGTGGTGGAATGTTTTTTGGAGTTAGGGAAGATTAGATTCAGTGTAACTTCCCAGTAGTAATAACACATAAAAAAACTCATAAAATGTTTCTGTTCAAAACTCTCATTCTACTGTCAGTTTATAGAGACTAAGTTCTCTATGCCATGCTAGAGCTCAGTCAGTTGTACAAGTTGCACTGGAAGGGGCATATTAGGAGAGAAGAAAAGAGCTTTCTTATTTTGGACACTAAAATATTTTACCACTATCCTCAATGTGAAGCAGAAAATCTTAGTGAAGCTAAAAATCCTACTGTCTGAAACACCAGATCTTTTCTGCAGTGGCTAAAATGATAGCATTTTAGGATATAAGACATCGGTAATATTTAATCTTGATGAATTATCCTAGTAGAGTCTGCATGATTGCTGAAACATTAAAATGCTGCTGATTTTTGTGTTACTACTTGACACTGTTTGGAACAATTTAAATGCTGGTTATAATAACCAGAGGAACACACGGTCTCTGGTGGTTATTTTTCATAAAGTACACTGTAGTGACCTCTATTCCACCATTCTGGCAAAGATCTCATAAAAATTTTTAGAGTTTGTGTTTAAAAAAAAAAATCACACTGCTCTTTCATTTCACTTCCTTCCCTAAAGTGATTAAAGCCATAAAATCTTATAAAGTGGGACAGAACAAGGGGAGAATCAGCCAAACGGATATTGGCTGTGGGACTTCGCAAAGCAATAGTGTCAGATTCTCGCCACTGGCTGCTTCTTTCTCTCTCTCCTTCTTCCTCGCATTTTCCTCTCTTTTAAAAAGTTTCATTCAAAACAGAATGAGGATATACCAAGTCCAGGCACAAGACCCCTCCGATGAATGCAATCGCGCATACCTAACATGGACCAATAAACTTGATTTTACAAAAGTATTATACTATTGTTATCTCTTTGAATTGTTTTAATTATGAATAAGTATTTCTGAGTTTTTGTTACCCTTCTCTCAAATAATATTTCAAAAGAATAATTTGCTGGAAAATGTTTTATTGCTGTTTTGCAATTTAGCAAGGAAGAAAATTTTCTTAAATCTATTATACAGAATAATAATTTTAGTCCTATCAAAATATTTTTTCTTTGTTAAATGCATGTCAATTTTTAAACCAATGCATAACATGTTTGTTTCCATTTTTTCAAAGTAACTAGGGATACTTTGCTGTACTAAATGCATGAGGTCGTCTTTTTGAACACATTGCCTCTGAGCTACAGATTTTATAAAATAAGAAAATAGAGGTTATGAAGACAATATTTCTGACTTCCACTTTCCATAATGCATTTCCTGCCTGCATTTCTGCCATAAAGTCTGTATTCTGTCTTGATTTGCCTTTATTACCTAAATGCTTTCTTGTCTTTGTGGAAAACCTCTGAAATTCCACATCAGATACCCTGAGGCTGATGGAATTGTGTATTCTCTCCCTGCATTGCTTTGTGAGAAAGCTCTGCTGAAAAAACCTTGTGTTTATTTCCAAAATAGTGGCGCCTGTCCAACAACATGTCCAATTTGTCAAGAAAACCTGACTGAAACCATTCATTATCATATGTTGGTGAAATAATTTTGCCTGAAGGGGAAATAGCTCATTAATAAGAAAAACCAATTGCACATTGTTTTTGCCTAATATTCACATGGCTTCTTCCTTGGCATTTGCTTCAAATTGTCTACCTGCTCAGTGAGACTGTGAGAGAATTGAAGCAGAAACCTTGAATAGCTTCTGTTGTACAAGCCAAAGTTACCTACGGGGGTTGAATCACAGAACAGATCAGAAAGCCTCTTGTGCTTTCTTTTGAAGGCATGAATTATTACAAAATATCTGTGTAGGCTCAGCCATCTCTTCTTAGACTAAACCTCATATTACATTGAAGAGGGAGGTGGCGATGAACACAGGTACAAATTTTCAGAAAGAAGGGCAGTTCTGACTTTCCCACAGAGTAATTTTCTACCATTTTCTAAAAGAAGTTGCCTTCTAGGAGGCATGCTTTTTCTGACGACTGGTAATGACCAGATATGAAGACCAGCACGACAGGAGCAGTCTTTCAGATGGAGATGGAGAAAAGTAATCTGAACTCTTGTTTGTTTAAAATTTTAACAACTCTAAAGCATGATATTGTCTTATTCTCTTAGTTGAACTCAGAAGTAGTCAAAGCCACCCCTTTATGGAGAAATGTAGCAAAAGTAAAGTGAGAGAATTCCATGAAGGTTTTTGATGGCTTTTCTGTTCTTCCTGGAGGAGCACCTGAGTTCTTTTTCTTTTTCCCTTCTTATGCTTGAACTAGGTCCAGTAACTGCCAATTATTTGCAGCCAGAGATCCTTGACTAATTATAACACACAGGTAGATATTGTTTTATATTGCTATTTAAAATTGAGATTGATTTACAATGTGTACAAAAATTGGCCACTAGGAAAACATCATACTTTAATAATAAGCAGTGCATGAAGCACCATAAGTGAAAGCCAACACCTCCCTTGGCTTACAGCATGTGGCAATCATGGAGCTGGAGAACAGAGAGAGAGAGGAAAAAAAAAACTGTTTTCTCAACAGCATGCTCTGAGAACCACCTCACTGGGAATAACTCAGAATGAGTTGGGCTGAAACAAATATTTACATTCAAAAAATTCCATGATGCAATGTTATTATAACCACTATTGGTAAAAACAGATGTATCACTATAAATTCCCATCTCTGAAGGGATAATTTATAACCAAAACTATTTTAATTATTTTGCACCACCCTCTTTTATGATTGCCTTACTGAGAAAATGTTATTAAAGAAAAGTATCTGGAAAGAAAGGGCTCTCCATCCTTAAGGGAAAAGAAAACAACATCCATAAATTATCTGCTTTGTGAACAGAATAGGATACTATCTCTGGAAACCATCTTGGATTTTCTTCATTTCTTATCCAGAGGTTCTACTGAAAATGTGTACTTACAAGATAATTTCTGTTAAATATCTGCAACTACAAAAGAATTATTTTTTTTCTCCTGAAACAAAGATAGACCTTTTAATTTAGCAAAAAATATTCTATACTTAAAAATTACAGTACATATGTATTCAGTTTTCCCATGACTTCTAGGAATAGTGATCTTAACTTTAACACAAAACAGCAAGGCACTATAATAAGGTCATTTCTTTACATATGTGGTAGGGGCTCCTCATCCCCACTGTTATAGGCTGGGTAAGTGCCTCTGTTCTGAACTCTGTATATGGCAGTGTGCAAGGTTTTTTTCTGCCTGTGACGTCCCAGCGTAATGTCCCCTTTTTCTCCTTCAGACACTCATCAACGCAGCCTAAACCTGCCTGACAGCTTGCATCTTTCCCACAGTCCACACTCTTTCAAACTTTAGGAAATTCCTTCAGTTTAATCTTTGTATGCTTTAAGCATATATAGTCTTGAAATTCATATTACTTACTAACTTAAAAAGGGGGAAAGATGGCGACCAGGTAAGCAGCAGAGAAAAATCTTCCTGGAGGATCACCACCCAGGCACTGGAATATAGCAACATGAGAAAGATAGGAAGGAGAGAAATTGGTACCGTGGACCCAGGAAGGATCTGAAATGAGAATTGAAGCCCTCAGAAAGAGCAAACAAAATCTCTCCTGGAGGAAAGGCTTGGAGGGCCACCATGGCACAGTTGGAGGAAGAGGAGGCGCAGGAGGGAGTCACTGCTCCAAACACACCCTCAGCACACTCCCTCATTCCAGTACTCACAGCTTCAGCCTCTGAGGCCCATGCTCACGGGAGCCTATCAACTTGGCCAAGGGAGAGTGGAGTTCTGAGAGTTCATCCAGGACCAGAGTGGAGAAAGCACAGCCCAGAAAAGAGGCAACAGAGATCAGGAGGTGTTGTCGAACCCAGTGTGAGGATAAGAAATTAAAATAGCCACTAAAACAGAAATCCGCACTCTGCAGCAACCTTTCTAATCAATGCCCTGAGGCAGGGTGGAGTCAAAGCAACCAGTACACAGCCCACCACACCCAGCTCTATGCCTGCCCCGAGGCTGTGGCCTCCTATCTGTCCACTGTGTGAGCAACTACCAGCAGAGAGCAGCAGCAGAGACTCCAGGGTCACAGCAATTCCCAGGGATCCAGCCAAAGAACAAATGGGAACTAGAACACAACAGTAAGAGAGAGCTGCAGATGGAGGTGGACCACACGGCCCCATGCCCTTCTCACTCCAACACCAAGCAGGAAGCATGAGCTGAGTTACTGGGTTTCAGCTCCCATCCTGAACTCCCTTTCTGAGCACCTTGAGTCTTGGTGACCAGAGCACTCAACATGTGTTCCTGACAGCAATGGGCTGAGTCCATGGGCTTCAGGACTCATCCTAAAGTACTAATGTGAGCACCAAGAGGGACTACATCTGCTTGCATATATGAACCTTGTATGAACCAAGAGCAACAAGTTCCACAGAAAGCAGTAGTCCTGGTGTTTGAGAGATAACAACATACTCTATACAGCAGACCTGAGAAAATCCTCCAATTCTCTTCTAGAACTACTAACTAAACTTAGTACACACCCTGGACTACCACAGTGATCATGGATGAGGAAGACCTCGCACCACTTGTGCCCAGCATCGTAAGTGTGCCCAATGCCCAGCTGTAAGGGGCAGGGAGCAGCAACACTGGAGATCGGGAGGTGGGAGGGGGCAAAGACCTGGAACTAGGGGGCAGACCCGGGTCTCTAGCTGGGTGAGGATAGCCTTCAAAGAGTCATAGGTAGCCTGCAGGGAGACATTAGTGGCCTATAAGGGGATCCTGGCGGGCCTTGACAGGGAGCTCAGTAGCCTGAGGGGGGAGGGGCTCGCTCCAGGATATGTGAGAATCCTAAAGATCTGGACCGGGTCTCCACCAGCATGGTGACAAGGCAGAGCCCAGTGGTCCATGGGGGTGACCCTGTGGACTCAACAGGGCCCCCAGCAGCACCTCACTGGGGTGGAGCCTGGCGGTCCACTGGGGGCAAACCTGTGGACTTGACTGGGCCCCTGGTAGCATGGTGATGGGGTGGAACCCGGTAGTCTTTGGGGGCAACCCTGAGGAGTCGACTGGTCCTCCAAAAGCTCTGTATGGAGGCAAAGCCTGGTGTTTCCCTGGGTAACCCTGCCAACTCGACCAGGCCCCCAGTGGCCTTGAGGGCTTGTCAGTGGGGCTTGACCATAGTGAACCTGGTTCCCTGCCTGTCTACCATCTTTGAGGATGGGTGCTTTTCCACCTCCTGCTGTAGCAATTTGTGTACACCCATATTTATTACAGCATAATTTGAAGCAGCCATGTCTCTTCCCAATGTGAGAGGCTGAGGGAGTAAATAAACCAAAGTGTAAAGTTATTATCAGAGCGAAGATGACTGATTGGGTGGTAGAACAATGGAGATGAGGGTGGAGAAAATTGATTAATGGAACGAGTCATCATCTATATAACTGAGTAACAAATGTGAAGATAACGTTATGCACTACAGCATCCAGCACCAATTCCCTACTATCTTCTCTATAATTTGATATTTCCTGTATTGCTTTTGTGTTATTCTGGTTTATATGTCTCCATTATTTTGTCTTTAGAATAAAAAAAGTATCATCTCTACAACCATCACCAAGGTCAAGAAATAAGGGATTATCAATATCAAATTATTATATTAATAGCTGCCATCTCTTTTGCTGCCCATGGCTGTAGCATATTTCATTGTGTAGCATTTCCTTCTTTACACACTCCAGAATTCATTTGTCCTAATGGTCATGGGCATTTGGGATTTTTTCAGTTTATGGCTATTCGTTTTGATATCCTGGTTCACATCTGTCTAGGTTTTTAACTACGGAAATTTAGCTTTATATTTAAATGTGTGAGGTAATATTTGATCTATATTTCAAAATATTATTGTAAAATATCAGTTACATATAATCTAGTTGGTAGTTACATATACATAATTGTGACTCTAAAAAGGCTTTTTGCCTATTCCAAATATCTTTCAATTGTAAATAATCATCTAATGAATATGTCTGGAAACACACTTTTTTCCTACAGTAAGTTATCACAATAGAAACTTGCTTTGTGACATTTCCTAGTGAAAATGTATAGATATTCAAAGATTCTTCATTTAAAAGAGGTAAATGACTTCCAGTGTTATTGTGCACACTTATATGAACCATTGTTATTTTAAGTAAGAGTTATTATTTGAATTTGGGATTAAATTATCTTTCCATTGCAACTATTTACCCATGATGCAAGAAATGACAACCCTTTCCTCATCTAATTGCTCTTTAAGAGTTGGACAATTGTAGGCAAAATTTGGATCAAAAATTTGGCACACTGTCCTTCGTATATTAGCAAATCAGCTTTTTGATGGAAGGTAAAGACATTAGAGTGATTAACAGTATCCGGGAAATAATTTGCCCATCTCAGTGAGAAAAAAGTTCATTAGAATAAATAAGTGGAGCAATTGTCTGTTAGATAATTAACCATGCCTCACTTCAGTAATGTCACCAAAGGAGGATCATTTTGCTAAAGGTTGGCACACATAAAAATATACATTCACATGGCAAGGAAAATAATACATAAAGAAATGGAAAAGAACAAACGCTTGTCAATCAATGCTAAGGTAGAATTTACTCTGTCTGCTCTACTATCTGGCGATATTCTGCGCACAGGTGTTTGTCTGTTGCAGCAACATTTATCCAGCTTCTGAGGATGATCATGACTTTGTTGCTCGTCTGCTTCCCCCAGTGATTGGAACTCAAGGTCAGAAAGATGTGAAAATAAAAGATGATGGATGGCACTGCCCATTCCTCAAAATTAAACGGTCGCAAGCATCATGAGTCTGTGCAGTTGCTTTATTTGTGGAAAGAAGCGACGAGCCAATGATTCTAAAATGGAGTGCCAAGAGCTGCTCCTAATAAGGCAAAGTGGGTATGCTCAGCAGAGCTGACTCTAAAGTTTCTGCACAAGTCACACCGGCAGGGTCCATTTATCCTATATCTGTGCTTCCCAATTACAACATGCCCTGCTTTCTTTACCAGTTGGTTGCTCTGCCTTTTGCTTGTTATAGCAAAGAGACAAAAATGCTGCATATATGGATACAGGGATCACAGCATTTTATAGTAACACAAACATTTTTCCATTTGAAAGAATAGGAATGTGCATTTTGACCACAACATCCTGAATACCAGTTTCCCCTTAGACCCATAGTTAATGTCAACAGAAAATTTTTATTTTTGGCTTTAGTTTCCTTTGAAGGGATTCTTTCCAGTTTTGTATCAAAGATCTTCCCTTCTCCAGAAGAACAGCATCATTCTTTCCTGTGGATGTAATTTATTACTGGAAGATAAAGGACTCAGAAGGCTGTAGTAGGAGTCATTATCTTGATGCTAATTTCATGTCAGTGGAAACTTTGATATTTTTAACCTTCTCCAGGCAATATGTAGATTCTCTTCGGAGTTTAAGAAGTTTGCTTCTGTGAAATAAAAGTCAACTGAGGATGAGAGTTAGCGAGAACTGTGGTGATGAATTAAGGATATTCTGTCTATATATGTATGTATGTACTGTATATGTGTATGTACATGTACATGTATATGCACATGTACATGTATATACATATGTGTGTGCCTCTTGATTAATGTGCAAAAACCTATCCAAGAGTCACATGTAAAACATGAATTAACTCTTTAGTGTTTTCTTTAAAGTCATTTGCAAATTTGTTAGCATTGCATTTTCAGTTATGGACTATATGATCTTCTTTCCTTTAACACAGATGTTGATCTTGAAACTGAAACTCTAAATCACTTCCACATCTAAAATTCTTAACGGTTATGAAGCTCCATTATTTTGCCAGACTTTTCATATATTTTGTAGTTGAGTCTTCAACCTCACTTCTCACCACGTGTACTTTAGAAAACCATATCTAGCATAATATCTTGTTCAAATTGTTACTCGGATAAGCTCTATCACTTATTTCTAATAATGTAAGAATACCTGCTTCATCATCTACTTCTAAGCAAGTAAGAATCATCTCAAGGGCCATTTTTTTAATAGATGCTATGTTAACTATCTCTTTACTGCCATCCCAGAAGTCCCTGTGCTGTGTGATATATATATATATATATATATATATATATATAAGTTAACACATACATTTGATTACCTGTCATTTTCTCCTAATTCCTAAATATTGCACTAGACTAAAGACCATCTGGTACTGCAGGGTAGGTGTTAAAAATTTACAATATAAGTACATGGACAAAAGTCACTGTATACAATGTAATTGCAAACACAGCTCTAATTTTACAATCTATAGTATAAGTCTAGACAGCTTGAAAATTAATCACAAGCACATTTGTTTTCTTCTCAATTATGGAAACTACTTAAAATCCATTAATTAAATAATATAGATTTAATTTATACAGTGCCTATATCTAGTCCTAAATCTGAGCTCATTCTATCAGTTCTTACTGTGGAATGGTAGCACTGTTATTTAGAAGGATTAAAATGAACATTTATGCATAATATTTGGGTGAAGCACTAAATCTTCCCCATTCCATTCTGCTGAATTGTGTTAAGCATGACACATTCAAGGCCAAGAGTTAGCTAACACAGCTCGGATTTCATTACCACCACATCCTGCTGTACATGGAGGAGGCTCATACAACATTTTATGCAGAGGTTTATGCATTTCCTGGAACTCAGGAGGAGAGTGAGACCCAGAATCCTCTCTGTCTTGGTTTGTTTTCATACCAATTCTTGGAACAGAGATGAGTAATATTGTACACATTCTGGCATTTAGATAATCAGAAAATAAAAAAAGAGATTGTTGCCTCAGGAGCAATTATTGCTTTTTCTCCCTTTTTGACTTAAACCTTTAGTGAAATTGGTCAATTGGAAATAGTTTTAAATCAACTCGAATTGTCCATAAAGGAATAAGTAGGGTGGGGCAGGAAATGGCAGAGAAGTGAAGAGGAGCAAAATGCAGCATCTCCAAGACCTTGTACACATCCAGACACCAGCTCTGGCATCCAGAAAATAATGACTTGGTGAAGATCTACAAAAAAAGTAGATCCCTGGGAATCAGCAAGAACTGAAAGAAAAATTAGGAGAAAAAAGAAAAATTAGGGAAAATGGGCCACAATGCAGAGAAAAGAATAAAGCAATTCTGAACACTTACCCTGCTGCTTGGAAGAGGAAGCTGCATCCATGGACACAAAGTAAGAGGTCCCAAGCTAGACGCTCCAGGGAGAAATGGTGGACCAAGATGGCAGCCTTGGGGGGTGGGGGCACAGCTATTGTGAAATGCAAAAGCAGTGTCAGAATTGTTCCAAGGTGACTCCTTCCACACAGCAGGCAAGAGCCAGAGAGGAAATCTAGTGTGGTACCTGTCATATTGCCAGAATGTTTAACGAGGAGGAAAGTGTTATTTGAGTGTAGGACTCAGAACAACTAAATGACAACTTCACTTCAGGGTTCCCAGTGTAATCTTTCCACAGTGACAGGGTGAGAGATAGTCATGGGAGATGGCTGTGGCGAGAGCAGGTTAGGCAGAGAACCCCTGGGAGATTTAAATTCAGGCTGGGAAGGATATGGGCCTCACCCTCTGTGATAAGAAGCCAGGTCACACTTGTGTCATTCATAGGCACAGCTAGGTGAGAAAGTTCCAGTGTTGTGTACTTGACTTCTGGCTCTGCTGCCTATATCCAGTGCAGGTCTGAAGCCTGACTTGCTCCCCATTTACCAATGTGAGCATGGATATTCCTTGGCTTGACTGGTTATGACAGCCCAGGGTGAAGAGATAGACTTCTCTGATAGCAGGTCACCTCACAAACTCACAGACTATCAAGCTAGGTGGAGAAAACGGTGACTTACTGGATTCTCAACTTGTTATACCTGGGAAGAAACCACTCACTCATAAAAGCAGAAAATCTTTTCTTTTTTTTTCTATTTTCAGGTCACCTCACAAACTCACAGACTATCAAGCTAGGTGGAGAAAACGGTGACTCACTGGATTCTCAACTTGTTATACCTAGGAAGAAACCACTCACTCATAAAAGCAGAAAATCTTTTTTTTTTTTTTTTTACTATTTTAAGGCATATTATCTTTTTTTTTCTTTTTTCCTTCATTTTCTCTTTCTTCTTCAGTGGTTTATTGGAGTTTGGGGAATTTCCCTGTCTTTTATTTTCTTTTTTCTGACTTCATTTTTTCTTTCTCTTTTCCTTTTTAATCTTTTCATGTTAACTCTTCATTTTAAATTTTATTTACTTTTTTTTTGAGATAAGGTCTCGCTATGCAGTTCAGGCTGGGCTGGAACTCGCTATGTAGCTCATGCTGGCCTCAAACTTGCATCAATCCTCCTGCTTCAGCCACCCCAGTGCTGGGATTATAGATGTGCAGCACCATGCTCAGCTAATTGTTTATTTTCTAATTCTTCATATTTTTTCTACTTTTTTCTTCTTTTTCTTGTGATTTCTTCTGTCACCTTTATCTAATTCTATAAATACTCTATCATTTTACTCCTTCTATAGAATCTTTTATCTCCTTTTTCTCTCATCTTCCATTTTTTAATTTTTCCAGTTTTTTCTTTCATTCTCCTGGCCCCAACCCTCCAAATCTTTACTCACATAACCATTAAGAGTTATAAATCTTTAGGTAGTGAGTTAACTATGTGCTATTATAGTTGAATTCTTTTCTGTTGTTAGCAGAGATATAGTTGTCACATTTAGTAGATATTTACTTTATGCCAATACTTGGCTTGCTTTATTGTTTATATTATAACCACATATATATTTCCTATCGTTAAGGGGGGTACATTTTCGGTTCTTATGCTATGTTTCTATGGATAGGTTTTCTCTGTATACCAATATCCAGATTACCTTTGTGTCATTAACAATACTGAAGAACAATTCCTGAAGACCTGGGTACTGGGCCGATTACTCTGCATCCCACTCTCCAGAACTTACAGAGGTGGTCAGATCTTGGGACAGAGGCGAAGGACTGCCATTTGCCCTTCCCAGACTGCATCACTGAGAAGCAGACTCTAAGAGATCTCAACACTAGCAACAAAATCTTTCCATTATGAACACCCGAAAATCTTGGCATGAAAGAAAATAAAAACAATAGAAACATGAGAAGAAATGGCAACAAAATATTTCCCTAAATTCCCAAGTCTGCCAAAGCCAATCCATGGGGCATCAAAGGGGACAAAAGCAAAAGACACAGGAGACTGAAAAACAAATCAGTAAAGTGCTCCGTGTGCTCACAGAAAAAAAAAAGACCACAAGAGAGCGTGAAAAAGGGATCTGGCAGCTCCTGGAGGGTGCAAAGAAGAGTAATCTAAAATACACAGATTTAATGCAATCCCAATGAAAACACCAGTGAGATTTCTCACAGAACTAGAGAAAACAAGCTCGCAATTCATATAGAACTAGAAGAGACCCAAAATAACAAAAGCAAGCCTGGGCAGCAAGAGCAAACAGGAGGCATCACAGTCCCAAATTCTAGTTATATTACAGGGGCTGGGGATACAGCTCAGTGGAATAAGTGCTTGCCTGGCAAGTGCAATATCCTGAGTTTGATCCCTGGTACCACGGGGGGAGGGGGGGGAGTTACATTACAAAGCTACAGTGACAAAAACAGCATGATATTGGCAAGAAAACAGACATGTGGGTCAAAAGAACAGAATAGAGGATGCAGAAACAATTCAAGACAATTCAGGCATCTGACCTTTGACAAAAGGCCCAAGAAGTTATGCTGGAGGAGAGACAGCCTCTTTAACAAATGGTGTTGGGAAAACTGGCTGCCCACACATAGAAGTTTGCATCTAGACTCATAACTTTTGGTATGTACTAAATTAAAATAAAAATGGATCAAAGAAATATGAATTGAAACAAACACTCTTCTAGAAATAAAATAGGAAAAGCTCTTGAACACGGAGGCACAGGCAAGGACTTTCTGAACAGAACACAAACGCACAAAAATAATACAAGAATCAGTAAATGGGAACATATCAAATTAAAATGCTGCTGCACAGCAAGGAATTAACAGAGGGAAGAGGTAACCTACAAAATGGGAAAAAATTTGCCAGCTATTCCTGTGACAGAGGACAAACATGTAGCATACATTAAGTGGGACAAAAATAAGACCTCCAAGATAAAAGACTTCATCAAAGAAAATGGGCAACTGAAATTCATGGCACTTCACAGAAAAATGCGAATGCCCAATTAATACATGAAAAATGTTCAACTTCTTTGATCATTACTATCTGGAAAGAATCAAATAAAAATTGGGTGAGGCGAGAGGAACCCTTATTCATTACTGGTGGGGATGTAAACTATACAACTAGGCGAACTTTGTGGCACTCACTATGGGGTTTCCTTAAAAAACCCAAACTGGAAATTTGATTCAGCCAGGTATTTTCCTTCTCACTATCTTCCTGAGAAAGCATTAAAGACATCACATTGTGTGTGGTGGCACATGCCTGTAATCCCAGTACTTGAGAGGCTGAGGCATGAGGATCGTTGTGAGTTTGAGACCAGCCTGGGCTACAAAGTGAGCTCAAGGCCAGCCTGAACTGCATTGCAAGACCCTGTCTCAAAAAGACAAAAAAAAAAAAAAAAAAAAAAAAAAAAAAAAGACATCATGTTACTCTGCTATATTCATAGCCATATTTATAGCAGCACTATTCATAGTGGTTAAATATTGGATAACCCAACAGATAAATGGGTAAATATATATATTTATATACAATGGAGTACTACTCTGCCATAAAGAAGGATAAATTTGAGTTATTGCTAGGAAAATGGGTGTACCTTGAGGCCATAATATTAAATGAAATAAATCAGATGTACAAGTTTAAATACCACATAACTATTTAAAAGCATTATCATAACCCTGAAATCGGATTATATGCAGTGAAATATGTATACCCTTAGAAACCTCAAATTAAAAAAGAACAAAAATTGTTGAGTATGTGATTGTCTGATCTAAGAGCATTCCTGTACTTATATGGTATCATATTCTAGGCAGTTTGCTGTAGAAAAAAAGGAAAGAAAAATAAAACTGATAAAGACTGAGTGATGTATAAATAATATTATGTCTCACAGTCCCGGATCCCGAGAAGATTAAGACCAGTGTGTCAGCAGATTCGGTGTCTGGTGGGAGACTGCTTCCTGTTTCACGAGGGGCTCTTTTCACAGTAACCCTGCGTGGGTAAGGGAACAAGGGAGCTACGTTCTCATAACCTGTTCACCTTCCAGGGCACTCACCTTCAAATAATAGTCACACTTGGAATCAGATTTAAATATATGAGTGTTGGCAGAGTTGAACTATTCCGTCTACAGTACATGGCTACAATGGAAAAACCATTCCACCTTCTGTCTTCTTTCACGGCAGCAAGGACCAGAGCTCACTATTGAAAGATCACCTAAGAAATTAAAGGAGAATGTTGGGAACAAGGCAACCCAAATGTCCATCAACCAAGTAATGGATAAACAAGATGGGGTCTTTTTATACAATGGAATATTACTCAGCTATAAAGAAGATAAACTTGAGACTTTTATAGGTAAATGAATGCAACTAGAGATCATACTCATAAATGAAATAAATCATACTCACTTGTGTAAATACCATATTGTCTTCCTAGGATAAGAACCTGAAAGAGTAAATGAGATCCAAAAGGTACAATAGATACTGTGAAAGGGAAAGAAACTGCTCAAACAGAAAGAACAACTGGGGTGGGGGAAAGGAGAAAAGAAGAAAGGGAAGAAAAAATATGTATATATACACAAGACAGCTAAGACAATTTTACTACTAATTTCTATTAGTTCATTGGAAGGAACAGATAGTTTTTATATTGTTTGATCTACTTTGAATGCCTGTACCTGGTAATCTGAGCAACTACTTTGAAGATAACAATATGCAATATAATAAACATTGTTAATGTCCTATCTTCTGTATCATTTTTATTGTTTTTTTGTCCTTTAAAAGAAAAAAAGAAAAAAAGAAATTCAAGAGGTGAGGCATCAAATTAGAGAATCATTTCTGCTCAGCCTGCTACTTGACTGTACACCTATTTGATCAGTTTCAGACATTTTTATAACAGCAATCAGTTGGGTGGAAGACAACTTTTCTATGCATTGGGGTGAGTGTGGGGGCACTTGGGAATGCCTCAAGAGTGCTGCATTTATTGTGCACTTTACTTACATTATTCTTAAATTAAAATGTGTAATGAAATGGTTATATAACTGAGCACAGGGGAGAATCTCTGGCATCGGATCTCTTTTTGCACTGTTTCTCCACACTATAGTCCCATCTGGGGGTGATTGGAGATGTGATAAGCTATGTCTACTCTGAAATCTTGTTTTCGGTAGCTGTCACTGCAAACAATCCTGCTCCACAAAGACAGAGTTGGAAACAGTCTTCTCAGTACTTTTGTGGAAATCTCAGGAAATTCTGATTTGATTGTAGTCCATAAGGTTTACAGAGATTTCAAGTTATCTGAAACATAGTTTTAAGACCACCATCATTTATGATATCATCCAGTTGACTCACTTCTTGTGTGGACAAGGTTGACTCACCAGACTGATTCACAAACAGTTGGTAGATCCATCCCTTCCCAGTTCTGTGGTCTTTTGTGCTGTCAAATTGAATACAAATGACCAACTGATTAGTGTAGGATAGTCCTGGGGGTGGATGATGGATTTACCAAAGGGGAAAGACCTACCTGTGTGTTATGGTTGATACACTGTGTCAACCTGGAGAGTCTAGAGATTTGGCTAAGTGACTCAACAAAAAGCCAGGGTGCTTACTTTATATTCATCCTGAGCTCATGCAAGAAAAAGGCATACAGAGGATTTGGGTATAGAGGACCACCCCACACCCCAGGGTGCGTAGGCTGCATAAAAATAAAAAAAAATTAAAGGACTGGATACTGGTTCTTCTGAGGAGCTCGTCTTCACCTTCAGCTTGGTCATCTCTGGACTTCTGGTTCAGACTATTTGGCTTCCACCTGGGGCTGGGTTGTTCAATCTCCAGCATATAGACACCCTCTGCATGCTTCTTCATCCAACTCTGTGCCTCACCATTTTAAGGCAAACTTATAATTTCTCACACATTTATATATCTTGTGTTATATCTGTTTCTCCAGTAAACCCTAACTGGGATTCTTCAGTCTTTTAGTGCAGATCCTTTGTCTTCCCAGTGTGGACTCACATGCAACTCTACTGCGAGCCCAGGCTATAACTCTTGCCAGGGCCCTTTGGCTCTCCAGTGTGCAGACGGCGCTTCTATGTTCTCCCGAGCCAGACGCTGCAGGTGGCCATGGTGACCCTGCCTTATGCATCCATCTATGTTGTGTTACATCTGTCTTCCCAGGAACACTGATCGATACAGCCTAAATAATAATCAAAACCTAGAAGAAATTAAGGATAGAGAAAATCTGAATTTTTATTTATAGAACACTGTAGCTAACCTCTGGAGAATGAACATTCTTTTCAAAGACATGTGGAAAATTCACAAAGATAAATGACCCCAAGACCATAACAGAAGTCTTAATTTTTCCCTGACATTGCTCAATTCAACTAGAAAGCAACCTAATAAGACAATGAAGAAAAAGCCTATATGTTTAGAAATTTAAAAGTTTTCTTCTAAACAGCTCATGGGTCATAAATTTAAAAATTTAAAAATGTTCAGCTGAATTATAGCATATCAAAGTGTCTGTGATACACATAAAACTAAAGAAGAAACGTCTAAAACTAGTGATGTAAACTTTAAATTAGAAAACTATTAAAAGAGTAATTTAAATGAAAAGCAAGGAAAAAAATAAAGTAATAAAAGTAAGACCAAAATCAATGGAACAGAACATATACAAATAATAGGAAAAAAACCCAGTAAGATCAAAAGCCAGTTGTTTCAAAGTATAAATTAAACTGATATCCTCTAAAAAAAGTAAAAAAGAAACTGTGAATGGATCTATGTCTTTTAAATTGTGAGGTTTACAATTAAAAATGACCTTACCAAAACAAAACAAAACATTGAAATATGAATTATTTTAGAGAGAATTTAAGAAAATGTTTTTTATATTCTGAGATAAGGAAACTAGTATTACAATGAAAGCAAACTGAAAGTAAATTTTAGCCACTAATATATTAAAGATATAATACATAGTGACCAGTGGATTCTTTCCCCAAAATAGATTTAGTTTAACATTCAAAAACCACTGTACTTTCATATCCTAAAAAATGTATAAGAAAATCCACATGATCAGCTCTATAGTTTAAAAAACATTACAAAATTCTTTATATTCTTAAACTAAAAGTAGCCAAGTAATCTAAAGGATCAAAATTTTTAATTATACATATTCAAGCCATGGCTCCTCCCAGTAGTAAATTTAAGGACTCAGGCAATCAAGAAGCTCCCATGGCCAGGCAGAATGTCACAGGCCTATAACTCCAGTACTCGAGAGGCTAAGGCAGGAGGATTGTTGTGAGTTTGAGACCAGCCTGGACTACAAACCGAGCTCAAGGCCAGCCTGAACTACATAGTGAGACCCTGTCTAAAAAAGAAAAAAAAAAAAAAAAGAAAAAGAAAAAGAAATGATAAGAATTAACTGTGGTTGTTATATACTGTTACCTTCAATGAAGTTGCTCAAATACTACATGTGAGAATGCAAGATTGATCAAACCATTAAAGAGAATAAAAAAATAATAAAAAATTTCTTCATCAATAAAATGATGCAATCATATCAAACAAGTACATTCATGAGAAAAATTAAATGTAATAAATGCAACATTCTGTACAATTTCTAGCATATAGCTAACATTCAATAAATGGTCACTATTTAATTATTACTGTATTTTATTTATACCACATGAGACTTTTTTGTTTGTCTTTTTGAGACAGGATCTCGCTATGCAGTTCAGGCTGGACTTGAGCTCCCTTTGAAGCTAGGCTGGTCTCGAACTCACAACAATCCTCCTGCCTCAGCCTCCCAAGAGCTGGGATTGCAAGCATGTGCCACTACACCTGGCTAGCACATGAGACTTAAAGCTGACCTATACTATATGCTCAGAGAAAGTATAGTGAAAAATGTTAATAATATTACCTGTTGCACCAACTCCACAGTACCTAGATAGTAACTGCGTGTCAACTTTAATCCTTCAGATAATATAATCTGGGTACTCCCAACCAGTTTTTGAAACATTATTTTATTTTGGACATAGAACATTCATTTTATTATTTATTTTTAAAGGTTTGAGACATTAAAACTTAAAAAGACAGATTGGCGAGGACAGTATTAGCTTCCCTGTTCTTTCTGCCATCCAGGTTGTATGTCTGTTTTTGTGGTGAATTCTTCATCTCACTGTTGCTATCACAGATCCAAAGCTGTCATAATGTAATATCTTAGTGACATCTGGTTTTACTTTTAAGATGGACAAAAATACAACTTATTTTCACAATTTTAGGTTCAGCGTGTTAAAGGTACTTGTTTTTCCTTTGCTTAAGTATAAATGTAGAACATGAAACAGTAGTTCTTGGGTTATTTATAAAAATGTACTAATTTACAGTTGGATATAAATTTCACCCTCGGTTTCTATTTATGGGGAGCTGTATTATATAACTTTTTGGCTTCTGTGGTTCTTCCACTGACTTCTGGTCGTTATATGAATAGTTTTCCCATTGTTTGTTGACCTCCTTTTCTTTTCTCTGTATTTTTATGCCTTCATTCTTTGATTATTTTTAGCTTTAAATAATTGTATTTATGTATGTGTTTGTGTAGTATTTTGAAATACAATTCTTCTATCAATAACAATACATTTTGGATAAAATATGTTTAAAGATTGTGAACTAGCAGGGAATAAGTAAAAACAGGCAGATGGTAGAGATAAGTTGGCTTTTGGAAAAAGGAAATAGTATATATTGATTGTTTTAAAATAACCTTTAGCCTACTAAGAAGATGCTTTGTTAGGCAGCTAAAATTCTATTGGAAGCTGTTGGATCAGAAACCAAAACAAAACAAAAACAGACACAAAACACGATTCTACTAAAGTTTAAGAAAATTACAGTCAGTAAGGAATGCTGTGGGATTGTAGGAAGGAGAAAATTAGAAAGTGTGTGTCCCAAATGCTGTGTAAAATTTTAACCACTTCTTTGAACGAAGCTCAGGACAAAATCCAGCTGAAAACAAAATACTTAATGAAGCAGCCAGAAGGACAAAGCTTAGTTTTTTAGTGCAACCAGCAACATTCTTTGGGGTAATATAACAGAATCCCTAGCCTTTACAATATAACATCGACAAAGCTCTGCATTAACTCCAAAATTACTTGACTTACATAAAACTAGAAAATGTGAGCAATTCTCAAGAGAAAAAGCAAAACAATGAAAATTAACTATGATTTTTCAAACAGTTGTTTTAATAAACTATTCATTTGGTACCTGAGAATATATAGGATAACATGTTTATTATGAATAAAATCATAAAAAATTTAGTTGAGAAGCTAAAACTATAAAACTCAAATGAAATTTCTAGAACTGTAACTTGAGAGATATAAAAACAGGAAATGTCATTCCATTGTCTTTTTTACTTCTTACTACAAAAATTTTTTTAAACAATACAAAAGAGAAATGTGTAGGATGAATATGTGTGCTTCTGTTATCCAATTCAAAAAATATCAATATTGACTAATTTTTCAGGTATTTTGTGCCTCTTGCCTTTTTAACTTGGGTATTTTAAACAGAAATTATACCATTTTATGCATTAGCATTTCAGTATGTATGTGATAAATTTTCAAAAATATATTTTTTATATATAAAGTAATTAGCATTAGTTCTTTAATACCTGGGGTATATGATACATTCAAATTTCCTTCTTTTCCTCAAAGAGAACCTCTCTCTCACCTTAAGGGTTTGTTCTAATTTAGCAACAAGACAGTCCAGATACTGTATTTGAATGAGGTATCTTAGGTCTACTTTTTGTTGAGTTTTGACAGCCACCTCTGACTTTTCTTTGTTTGGATAAACTTAGTTATTTATCTTATAAAATATCCTTATTTTTGTTTTGAATGATTGCATTTTCATGTACTTGAATTTGATATCTTACCCCTTAAATGCTTCTGCAAATTCAGTAGTGCAAAGTAGGGCTTTGACTGAGTACAACTGTTCTTAATTTTGCAGGTACCAACATTTAGATAAAGCTGTTCACTCTCTACTGAACCTGCTTATTGGGTTTGCAGTGTCTCATTTCCCCAGTTTAATCTACTACCCTTAAATTGAAACTTCTTCAGCCAATGTTTACATTTTTCCCTGATTTTTCTTGTTGTCTTTAAGCTTCTGTTCAGACGCACATGTCAAATCTTTGCCTTGTTCTACTCAACTATTTACAGAACAACAAACTTTTTTCTCTTTTCCCACAAGACAGCAAACAACCTCCAACAAAATGTGAACCACTTAAACCACTCATCTGATGTCTAGTCTCATAAACTGATGCATCTGGAAAGATAATCAAATCCATCTAAAGGTCATTAGAAAGCAATCTTCATCTTCACCAAAAGATTGTGGCTGTCATAGAGGAGACCTTGTACCATAGGAAACCCAGCAATACTTCCTAATAGTCTAACGTAGGTCTCTTTACCATTTAATGAGCTACTCTTTGTAACAGTGTCTCTGATTGGTGCCTTTCCACATTTATTTGTTGCACTGACATTTGGTTGTTCTTTTCTAACAGTCCTTCAGACCCTGTCCCCATTTTTCTTTCTCATACACTTGGTGCTACTTCTTAGAGACAGACAAAACTGAGTATCTTTTCCTGTTTTCGGTTGTGGTTTCTGCCACAATCATTTTAGTACACAACATTCTGTGTCATTGTTCTTGCTTAGGAGGGAATGAATTATTTAAAGTTATATTGTCTTTATTTTCTTAACTTTAACTCCAGGAAAGCACCCATCTCAATTGAAGCACATGATAAATACATACACGGAGTGAAAGATGAGGTTTGCATTACAAAATTATTTCTTCACATATTTTCTAACTATTTTACACAAAGTATAAATGAAGATTCAGAGTACTGGCATATTGTAAGTTTAGTCAGAAAACTTAGTATAACATTTTAACTCATAAACCGTATGTAGGTCAGGTATTTATAATTTCTTGTATGTGCATATGCACATACTTTTCTGTCCACAAACTGAAGTAATTCTACTGAACTCAGATTAAGCTCAAGGCTGCCTATACTAAAGTGGCAGATAAATTACTAAATTAACCTAAGAAGGGGCTGGGGATATAGCTCAGTGGCATAAGCACCTGCCTGGCAAGCGCAAGGTCCTGAGTTCAATCCCCAGTACCGCAAATAAATAAATAAATTAACCTAAGAAAAAGGAAGCATCCATAAGCACTTGGGCACAGGCATTCTCAAATGAGTTCAGTGACAGATATTTTACTCAGAATTTAATTGTGAAATAAAACAAACCAGACATGAATAATGCACAAATAATTGTGCACATTTTAGAAGTAAAAACTATTATTCCACAACCAGGTTTTGTAAATTTAGATTATCAATCTGATTGCAAACTAGGCAAATTAAATTGAAAGCCATTCGGGAAAATGTCTAGTTAGTGAGCTATTTTCTGCTGTTAGTCATACATATTTCAGTATCTACATTGTATTCAAAACCAAGTTAGATAGGTCAAGTATTCTGGGTGCTAATATCTTTGCCCTAGTTTTTAAAGTAGTAGTTTGCACTAGTTTTTAATGCTAGTAAGGGCAAATTAGGATGAAGAGAAGCTAAATATCACCACTTAGTGAAAAATAAAATAAGAAATAACAATAAAAGTGGTGTGGCTTGTGTCTGGATGTCCCTCTGAAGCCTCTCACAGTCATGGGGTGGGCTCCTAGAGTTCATGATTGATCCAGGGTCCAATGCTGGGATTATGGGTGTGAGTGCTGCACCAACCCTGGGGCGGGTAGTTCGCATACAGTGTAAGGGAGGGAAAGAGGCTGCCTACCTCTTCCTCTTTTGTTCTTGCCACTTTTGCTGTCTTCCACTGCCGTGAACTGTTGCCCTCTGCCATGTGCCACCTGCCTTGGAGCCAGCTGAGTATGGACTGAAACTACCACAGACTGTGAGCTAAATAAACCTTTCCTTCCTTAATTTTGGGCATTAGGTATTTTATCTCAGCAATGAGAGAAAATTAACCAAGACAGTCACCCAGTGCAAAGTTTGTAAAAAAAAAAAACAAACAAAATTTTGCCAAATGCTTCTGTTTGTGAATCAAATTGCAAACAAAAGCATTCATGACCAAAGTAGTGCTGTACTTAATATTTCATAAAGTACTTTTATATTTCTATATTAACTTATTAATTATCATTGTTAATGGTTATATTAACAGAATTAATTCTAGTTCATAGAGTACAGTTAATTAATATTGTCCCTGTTATTAGATATTCTGATTATTTCTATGTTACCTGTTTAGTGTTACAGTAAGTATATTTTTATTTGTTGCTTTCTCCTTCTTTGCATTATTTCTGGTAGCTTCTGTTTTCAAAACTTTGAAATTTAATTGCACAAAGAAATGTTCAACAGGGGTGAGGGATATTATAGCTCAGTGGCACGGTGCCTGCCTAGAAAGTGTGAGGTCTTGAGTTCAATTCCCAGTACTGCCCAAAAATAAAATAAAATAAAATAAAATAAAATAAAATAAAACAAAATGTTCAACATTGCTGGCCTTTGGAGAAGTGCAAATTAAAACCACTGAAGTTTCATCTTGCTCCAGAAAGAATGGCCATCATCAAGAAATCAAATAATAATAAATTCTAGTGAGGCTCAGGAAGAAGGAATCCTGAGTAATACTTTCTATGGGTGGGGATGTAAATGAGTACAATCATTATGGAAATCAGTGTGGAGTTTCCTCAAATATCTGAAACTAGATATTCCATTCAACCCAGCTATTCTCTCTCTAGGTATTTTCTCAGAAGTTACAGACATCATACACAAGGATATATGCATATCTATGGCTATAGGGGCACAATTCATAACAGCTAAGTCTTGGAAGCACCCCTTATGTCCGTGAACAAATGAATAGATAAAGAGAACATGGTATTTACACCCAATGGAGTACTACTCAGCCATAAAGAAGGATAAACTTAAATCTGTCATAGGAAAATGCATATACCTAAGACCATAATGTTGAGTGAAGCAATTCAGACACACAAGCTTAAATATCACATAGTTTCACTTATGTGAGAAACCCAAAATATAAATAAAGAGCAAAATAAAAAAGAGATAACAGGAAGTGGGGAGATGGCTCTTTATCAAATAGGAAGGGAATCAAGAGATGGGGGAGGGGTGGGGGAGGCCCAGGAAAGAGAATTAAGACATGTTAAGTACATGGACCAACTCCTCACAAGGAGTGTAAACATTACTTACTGCAAACACGGACTAACAAAAAAGCACTGTTGTAAAAAAAACACAAAGCAAAACCTTTTCGAATTTAAATATTTTCCAATTGTAAAGCATAAACATATTTACTTGGACATTAGCAATTTACACTCTTTCTTTATTTATTTTTACAACAATGTACTTTATCTTTTTAGCTAGTTTCAGTACCATGGATCAAACCCTTGTCCTTTGCAGTGAACTATATCCCCTGCTCATGTATGTATGTATGTATGTATGTATGTATGTATTTATACTGTTTCACAAAATTGCTCAGATGCCCAGGATGGGTTTAAATATTTGGTCCTCTTAATTAAGGCTCCCAGAGTGTTGGGAGTACAAGCATGCACCACCATATCCAGCTTAGCTTTACTGAACATCAAGTAATGAGTACATGCTTTCATATTTATAAGTTTTCCATTTTCCAAGCTTGTATTATATATTTCTCAAGATCATAGATTTTTCAAAGTAGTACAAATCTATTGCTTGATAATTATTCTACAATATTTTATGTAGTTTTTCTCACTGTGAATTGAATGGGATCTTCTGTTCCATCTCTCAAAAGACAGAGGCATATAAAAAAACTAGAGTTAAAAACATTGATCTCACTTATGAGTATGGTTTCCAGTTGCATCCATTTACCTATAAAAGCCTGTAGTATACCTTTCTTTGTAGCTGAGTAATACTCCGTTGTATAAACATACACTTGTATCTGGTAATTGGAATGACCAATCTGAAAACAACAATATGCAGTGTAAGAACCATTGTTGATTTCCTACATCTTGTATGGTGAAGCTCTGCATCATTTCCAATTTTATTATTATTATTATTAATTGTTACTGTCTTTGATTGCTTGAACAATCTTAAATTCTTACATCTGGTGGATTAAGTAATTTTGTTGAAGATAACAGTATTTAATGAAGCAATCATTGTTAATTCCTACCATTTTGTTTTGAGGTCATGTATTATTTTTGTTGTTTTGATTTTGTCTTCATTGTTGTTCTGTTAGTATTTTTATCTTTAAAAAAAATAAAAGATGATACTGAAGAAAGAAACATTGATCTATTAGTTCACTTTATTAACACCTCATTCATTTGAAAATTTAATTTGATGGCTGGATTTTATAGCCACAATGTTATTTAACTTCCCAATGTTTCCTTCTTTGGAAACTTTTATCTCTTTTCTCATATATTTTATCATATTTAAAGCAATGTATATAAAAGTAATAAATAATTGTAGTATATAAATACTTCTATTGATTTTAATGACAGTGAAATTGGTTTTATTTGTTATGGCTTAAAAAAAGCCAACTAATTTAATTTTAGGAATATCTATCATATGTGAAATGAAGAAGAATATTATGAAATACCTGTAATGTGATGAGGACTTAAAAGGTTATGGCCCCCAAATTAAAATTAAAATTGTATATATATATATATATATATATATATATAACATAAAACACACACACACACACACACATACACTCTCTCTCTCATTGTATAATAGAAATTCTTTTTTTTATTTTAAAAAAATAAAAGTACAAAAACATATTGACAAACAGACACCAATTAGCATAAAAAATAGTACAATCTAGAAATTCTTATGTAGCAAAACATGGGGTGAGATTACAACCAGCACAGCAAAATGGAACTTTCAAAGTTGTTTTCTTTCTCTTGGAGCTAAGCAGCTTCTTCACCCTCTTCCTGCTGAGCACATAACCTGCACCCTCTTTATTCCTCTGCCATAAGAGTGGAAAGACTATGTAGATACTGACACCCGGCAGCCAAGGCCCAGCTGTTTCCACAAGGAAGGGAATGAAAGGTGAGTGGATGCGATAAAGCCAACTTGGAGGTGTTCATTCTCTTCTTCTGTCCCCCATCTCCTCTGTTCCTTGTGATAAAAGTCCTTGACACCCCCTTACACATGGCATGGTTATTTGAAATAAATGAGGCCCCTCTGTCCCCTCAGAGTTAGCTTTGAATGCACCCTGTTTCCTTTTCACCAAGTAAACAGCCTCCTTTGATTTGGTCAGTAGTGCGTGAATGAACCTGAGCTTATGGACCTGTCTAGCACCAAGATCAATGAATGCTACTACTTTACAGAAAGCTGACTGCTTGTTACCTGGAGAACAGACCTTCAAAGAGGAAAGGGGTTGGATGGATAGGGTAAGAGCAGAGAGAAAAACCCTCTTGAGGATAAGAAGCAAAACAAAGATGCAGATATGGTGTTCTCAAGGCTTCTTTAGCAAACGCAGAACTGACTGTGATGAACAGCAGGAATTAGCTATTTCCTCACTAGTTAGTAGAGCTTGAGCTCTGTGTGAGCCATCTTTCCTCTTGCTGGGCGCAGTATCCAACATCTACAACCTAAAGGAGAAGAGGTTTGATTTGGCTCATGGTTTAAGGGGATCCAGTTCCTAGCAAGCTGGCTCCAAGGCAGACACAGGAACGTGGGAGGATATGGTAGAGAGAAGCAGCTTAGTTCACAGGTCAGCCAGGAAACAGAACTGAATGGGCAGCACACATGTATACAGTGGTCAGGATGACACAATCAAGATTAACCACCACAACCTGCTCATGGGGCATTCCACTGTTAGTAATCAGAACTGCTTGATGATTTGGGTAGTGGACTGAACTCCATGCTCTCCCCCAAGTGAGCGCTGACCACTTTTCTTTGTTCCTTTATAAGGGTTGCCTACTCATGGCATCATTCTTTTATCTATTCCCTAAGGTGGAAGTTTTTGGACTATCTTCCTGTTCTCCGGCTCTTGACTGTTAAACAGCACTTGGGACTTTGTCTAAATTTTTATTATTGTCTTTACTATTAAGTTTACTAACAATAAAATCTTAAAAATTGTCTGGATCAGCCCTTAGGACTTTATGACATTTTCAGTGATTTGTCCTCTCATGGAGAAAGAAGAGGGCTCTTCTTTAAAGAGCTGTTGCTGGACAGACAAAGTTATAGGTTTAAATGCCAAGGAAAGGAAATAATTTTGGAATAAAAAGTCTTTAAAATGCATATGGTAGACTATAACACTACAGAATAAGTATAACCAAAGGGAAATTCTACATTAAGAACTTTATAGTTATTTTCTTCAAAATGACCCAATGTGCAATACAAGTTAGGGAGGATTTTCATAATTAAAGTCTCTGTAAGAATGTGGAAGTATTTACATCACTAAAAGCAGGAATGGGGCACAGTATTTATTTAAAAACAGATTAATTTGGGGGCCAGAGATGTAAATCAGTGGTATAGTGCCTGCTGGGCAAGTGCAAGGTCCTGAGTTCAGTTCCTGGCACCAAAAAAAAAAAAAAAAGAAAAAGAAAAAAAAAAAAGAATTTAAAGCAAATTCAAGTCATCTCCTATTAACAAATCATAGCACAGCAATTAATAATTCAAATCTTTGTTGCAATCTTAATATATAATCTTGTGGTGAAAAATGTTGCTTTTCTGTCCTCAATTCCAGCACAAAAACCTCAAGACTGAATTTGTAATACTTTCAAATTCTGAAATCTCAAAGGAATAAAGAGAGACGTTTTTGTGGTATTTTCATTCCTTCAAAACATCATTTCATAGATCTCCCTTGTCTAATTTTGCTAATTCTTTGGTAGGCACTAAATTTTAACATTTCCTACTTGGCCAGGCATCTTAGAAGCTCGGCTGAGATTTCAGCCTTTTTCACAGGTGACTGGTGCTTGCTTAAGGTTTGAAGGTGTTTACACTGTGTCTCTCATCAATTGCTGAGGGAGCCTCTATTGTCAGTGAACAGGTGATGTCTTCTCCCCTAACTGCTGGCAAATATTTAGACCTAGAACTCTGCAGTGAAATCCACTAGGATTTTAATATTCCACAGTCTTACAAGGTGTAAAAATTTGGGAGAATACAGTCATAAAAAGATTTGTGACAAATCATTCAGTGAATCTCTAGTAAATTAACATGATCTCTATGATAAATGTTATATTTTCCCTACTTCATTACTCATATTTTCCCACCTGTTACTGTCTCCATGATTGATTTGACAAACTAGGAAGAAAATGTAGGTCAGGTAGTACTACATTTTAGATTCCAGGCTTATGTATATGGCTTTTACTTTTAAATGGCATTAAATTTATAAATGTTAGATAATTATTTAACTGGTGTTGTATCTGTATAAAAATCTAAAACAAGAAAGTAACACAGTATATAAAGTTTTTCCATTTTAAAAATATAACTCTAAATGAAAATAAGATAGCCAATTAACAGTTCTTTAGAACATCTTGGAATATAGATAATTCTCTATGCACTTTTGCTGCTTCCTTACACTAAATTTGAGAAAATAGAATCTGAACTTAGTACTTTCTCATCATTCTGAAGATCTGGTGTTATAAAGCTTGTACTAGAAGGGTGAAAACTTGTTTGGTTTAGAAAAAACCCAAAACTTACATATATGAACTATATTATGGTGATGTTCAGGACAGAGTAAAAACAACCCTGTTGAAGCACTGCGTCTTAACAGGTTTATAGTAGAAGCTGCCTTTTATTTGAAGAGTTTTACAACTGCTGTAGGAATAAGAACAGGAGAACCTTAAAATACTGAGTTCGAGAAAGGTTTATATAAACAGTTCAGTCAGGGAAAGGCTTTCCAGAGCTTCTGTCAGATTTATGCTTACAGCTTGTTGGCCAAAATTTTGCCCCATGATCAAAGCTGGCGAGAAGGACAACTACAAAATGTCATGAACTCCTGCAGCTTTTGTAGAGGAGCGTGCTAAGCAAGAGGTTGGTGGGAAATGCTGATCAGACTGGTGAGCCAGTGTATGTACTAAAGCTGTACACACTGTAATTAGCCAGAAAGTCTTAATGTCTTGTTTCCCAGATATAAAAGATTGCTTCACTTAATTATTTATCATAATGATAACATTGTTTTTAAAGCATTTTTGTGTACCATGAGTTATTTTAAGGATTTTTCTTAATACTAATTGTCCAACAATTTTCTGTGCCAGGTTTCATTTATGCCCATTTTGTTAATGAGAAAACTGACACATAAAGAAATAAAGTTCTATTTTACAAGTTCATAATCTAGTAAATTTCAGAACAAAGGTATTCTGACATCAATGCATTCACACTTCCTGCTACCCCTTAATTGTAGGTTAGTGATTGTACCATTTTATCTGTAAAATATCTCTTTTTGTTTGTTTATTACATCATTTGAGTTTTAAATGGAATTTATTATGTGTTTCACATCAGAACCATTCACACTATGCTATAAATGTGCATCAGATTACCTTAAGAAACATAATGTAGGGCTCAGTGGCATAATTATCTTAAGAAACATAATATAGCTCAATGGCATAAGTGCCTGTCTGTCAAGTACAAGGTCCTGAGTTTGATCCCCAGTACCGCAAAAAAAAAAGAAAAAGAAACATAATTTAGTAAGTGCACTTGACCAGTGTCTCACTATTTGCATCATTTTTCTTATTTACAAAAAGAGATAATATTTTGCATGTCCTCTTGCAGCCTTTTCAGACTCAATACCATATAGTCTCAGAATTTTAAAAATGTAAGATTTTTGAGAGTCTAGCAGAACACATAATCATCTCTGTTCATTTTTAGTAATGGATAAAATTTCCAAGGATTGAAGGAGTCACTGAATAATTTTTCACACATTCCTCAATGAAAATTTGCAAAGCAAATACTCAGAAGAAAAGACCAAGCGCAAATAAAGCTGGAATGCATCAGCAGTAAAGCAAGGGACCTTCAAGCTCCCCACAGACACTCCCTCCCACCAGAGGAAAAATGCAGAGATCGTAGCTACAATGATGTTTGATTTATAGGTGGATTTAGCTGGTGTAAAAACAATGATTGTAAATTACTCCGTGAATAATCTAAAGATATCAAGGATGCATGTATTTCTCTACTGTACAGGATCCCCTCATTAGGGAAAAATGAAATAACACAGCCTCTCACAATTCTTCCTCCCACACTGGGGAAACAAACACTGCACAGCGTGTTAGAGACTTGAAAGAATGCCAACCTTGGGCAATGTTTGGAATTTAACTTCACTCTGACACAGGTAAATTTGATTCCAGTACGAACTCTGCTTTGGGTCATGTAGGCCTTGAGTTAAGCATGCTACCCAAATAATTCATGGGGGTAGGTCAGACTATTTGAGGGTTGGTTAGTGTTTAATGAAAATGTTCTATTAAACATTTGAACAGTGATAACTGTGATCACATAAAAATGGTGGAAGATTGATGCGTAGGTCGTTTAAAGCTGTGCTGAGAAAGTGCAGAGGACCACCTGGGAGACTCCTTGAAAGAGGAGCAGTTGTCTCCAATTTGGCTGAGCCTGACCCTATTTCCATGTATTCACATGTACAGTGCTGGCTAAGACTTTCCCTCTTCTCTTTAATTGCTTTAAGCAATGCATATCAGTCCAGCTGAGGTGCTAATGGTAGTCTTTGAAGATGACAGGCATGTTTCTCCACACTCCTGGCCCCTCCATGAGGCGGGATGTGTGAGCCAATGCACCACGTTGTTGCTGGGATCAGTCTTGAGGTAGAGGCTATGACTTCCTGGGGCTTGAAAGATTACATATCAGGGCTGAAGCACTGACTCTAAAACATTAGATACTAAGTTAGTTGTGTCATGCAGATTACTCTTTCTACATATCCTTTTCTGCATATTGCAGAGGTAATTTCAGGTCTCCTACCCAGCCCAGCTCACAGCACTCACATGCTTCCTGCCATTCTCACAGTCGCTCATCCTCAGGCCACTCCCTTCATGAATAAATAAAACCTGGGTTTGGCCTTGGGTCAAGGTCTGTGTTCTGGGTAACCACCACTGTGGCTGGTCTTTGGACCCCTTGGCTCCCACAATGACAAATATGCCTTGGGGTCTGTATTCTTATGGTCGGTTGCATTGGGAGTGGTAGACAGGAATTACTTCGCTAGAATTCCAATAACTTTTCATGGGACACGAATACAAACTTCCTGGGCTGTGCTGAGGACTAGGGAGGGCTCTCTACAAGAAAGGGAAGTTGTACCTTGCTATGGCCTTGGTCATGGCCTCTTCTTGCCTCACAGCTAGCAGTATAGTATTTTCAACATCTGCTTTTTCTTCTCTCCTGTCCTCTCCTCCCCTCTCACCCTCTCTCCGCTCCTGTTCTCTCCTTTTTCTCTTCTCCTCTTCCCTCCCTTCCTGTCCACTCTTCCCCTCTTTTCTTCCTTTCTTCTGCTTCCTCCTCTTACTCCCTCTCTCTCTCTGTTTCTCTCCCTCTCCCTCTTCCTTTCCTTCTTTCTAGTCGATCCATGACCATCATCCCATCTCAAGATCCTTAATCACGTCCTCAAAGTCTCCTTTGCCAGGCATGGTAACATGTTCAGAAGCTCCACTGATTAGGAAGATCATGGACATCTTTGGAGGTGGGAGTAAAGGACATTATTCTTCTTACCAGAGAAACATAGTAGACACTTGAGCTCTTTTAGGGTGCGATGCATACTTTGTTCATCTTTGTAACACTGAAACATAGCACAGCCATTGCATGGTATCTAGAAGGCACTCAGCAAATGTTTAAAGAAAATGCAAATTTGGTGTCTTCTATGTGATAGATACACTTCTAGATGATGGGAAATACAGCAGTCAATAAAAGAGTGTCCCCGTTTTCAGAGACATTGCATTCTTGGTGGGGAAACAGTGAGTATGGACAAACGTATGTGTTAGATGATGGAAAAGCCAAACAGAATAAGGACACAGAGGTGCCTTGGAAGAAGTTGTCAAACAGGGTGTCATTTGACTGGAGACCATGAGGAACTGGAGAATCAAGACTTTAGAAATATGTAGAAGAACATTTGAGAAAGAAGAAATGAGATATGCAAAGATGCTGAGGTTGGAACATGCTTGGCTTTGACGTGACACGTACACCTTCATGAGAGAAGGCAGAGCGATGGAAGGTACGGTCAGCTGGTGGAAGGGTAACAGGTTGCGTAGGATTTTGTAGTGTCTGATAACTGGGATTGGGCTCCAAGAGAGATGGAAACCCTCCCCAAGGTTGAAATAGAGGCTAACAGACTTTGGCTTGTGCCTCCCCAGATTGTTGGGCTGTGCTGAGCACTGACTGTAGGACAGTGCAGATGAAAGTAAGAAGGCAAGATGGGGACACTGCAATAATCTTGGGGAGAAGTGGGGGTCACTGGGGGGCAGCAGAGGTTGCAATGGGAATTTGTAGCATTCTGGGACCGTTTCTCCAGTGGAGCTCATATGGTTTGGATGCTATGTGAGGGAAAGAGAGCAAATGACTTCTGCTGGGCACGGTAGCACACACTTGTTATCTGAGCATTTGGGAGGCTGAAGCAGGAGGATCACTGCAAATTCAAGGCCAGCCTGAACTACATAGAGAGACCTTGTCTCAAAAAAAAAAAAAAAAAAAAAACTTCAAGAATTTGGGCTAAGAAATTGTTGAGAAGAGGGAGACACACTTACTAAACTAGAAAAGACTGCAAATTTTTAGATCTGTCCAAATAGAGGTACTTGTCAGATGTCAAGTAGAGATGCTCTTGGGTAAGTGGACATCAGCGCTGAGTTAAGGAGAGAGACTGAGGCACAAGATGCACATTTAGCAATCTCAGTACCCAGGTGACCTTTACAGTTGTGAAGTAGAACAGATTTCTGTTTTAGAAGAGAGTTGTCCTCAAGATCCATTTGTGTTTGGAGGTCAGAAAATGAATAAGAATCCAGCCGTGGGGCTTAGGAACAGTCAGACTGTGGAGGACGGGAGGAGGTAAGAGAAGGGCAAGTGCTGGCCACCAAGTGCCACATGCCAAGCCCAGACGTCTTTTCCTAAAGGAAAGGTCAAGCGCATCAAGCTGTGGGGTGGTACCAGTGAGATGAGGACCTGGAAGTCAGCGTTTGGTTTTGCATTATGCAGGTGACTGTGTTTTGATAAAACTGGGGAAACAGATGCTGGACTCAAAGTTCTTTGTTGTGGTCCAAATCCCCCTCCAATCCATCTATGAACAAGGAACCTTTTCTGCATTTTTAAACACTGCAGATAATTAAAATTTTATACTATGTAATTCCGGGCTGATAAACAATGAAAATGGTAAACAGTGGAAATTCCTTGTATTTAAGATTTCTGAGTTCGTTGGTCACACAGAGCTCCATTATTACGAAGTGCCAAAACTGTACTAGCTTTAACTTGTTTGAATTCTTTATGTTCAATTATTTGACGTTCATGCAATGACTAACAAGTCCATACAACATTAATGTAACTACAGCACATTCCACTGTCTGTGGGAAAGCACAACGCAGGGCAGGCGGAGGCTCTGAAAGAGGCTTTTGTTGTAACTCTTTCCCCATTGCCTCATGGTGCTGACAGGGATCAGACATCAAATATTTCAGGTCGGAGAGTAGCTACATGGATTCTTCTGCTGAAAACGAGGTCCCTCTTGAGTCCATTGGTTGGTTATATTAGTAATTAGTCTGGTTCACCTACATGTCCCTTCTCTCAGTAAAATCAACTATGAAAAAATTGTTGCTGTATATGTGATTCCCCAAATCACATATACTTTATATTTGCTATCTTTTGCAAAACATCATTTGAATAAATATACAGCATCTGAAATACTGAGACATTATTTTTCTTGAGACAGGGTCTCACTATGTAATTCAGGCTGATCTTGGATTCACTCTGTAGCCCGATCTGGCTTCGAACTTGTGGCAATCCTTCTGCTTCAGCCTCCAAAGTGCTTGGATTACAGGCATGCATCACAACGGACCTTGAGACATTACTAACAGGGTCAAAAATTCAAATACTCTGCCAATGTTTATTACAGTTTCCTCACAAAGCAACGTATAAATGACACTATTCCATAAGTGTCTCATACAATGGTCTTTTTTTTTTTTTTTTCATTTCCCTTCTACAGAGGGGAAAATTACAATGGGTGTGGACAGTAGTAAGGGAGGCTGGTTGGAGCAGGGAGGTGGAAATTTGCCAGAATGAATTCACAGTCTGAAACTGTGATCTGAAAACAGAAATTGACTGTCATGCGTGCAGCCTGCTCTAGGCAAATAATGGGTCAGATTTGTTCTTGTTTCCTTTGAATTGTTGTCTGCCCATTTTCTTCTGGTTCAGAATATCTTCCTGCCATACTGTGGACATATGGTTCCACATTTTATTACTTTCTTTTTGAAATTCACTGGCCTTCCTTCTGGGGATGTGTTCTCTGTTGAGTGACAATGCATACTCTTTCCTTTTAATCTGATAAAAAAATCCAGGCAAAATTTTCCTGATTTGATTCCAGATTAAAACCAAACAAAACAACCAACCAAGCAGCCTTTACTAAATTAAAAGAAAAATGTGCAGAAAGGGAGGACTACACTAGAAGCAGCTGCTGCGTGGCTGGCTCCCGGATTCACTGCGAGGCATGAAACTGACTCAGTGTGTGGTTTCGAGAGAGCGCTTGGTAAGCTCAGAACTGGGAAAAATGAATAGCACTGATCAGAGAAGAAACAGTTTATTACACTGTTGTTTTTATCATTACATTTTCTTTCTCATTGACATTTTGTTATTCAACGTCAGTAATTAGCAAAGAGATTATGGAGTGTCACTGTTGACAAGACAGACCCAAGTTCCAATGCCGGCTTTGACACTTTTTGCGATATTTGACCTAGTTACTTACCTTCTATGTGTCTCAGGTTCCTTATCTAGATGTCTCCCAAAGCCTCACGTGATCATAGGTGGGGTGTTTCAGAGGTGGCAGAATCTAGGGTATGTGGATCTGGATTAGGGTGTGAGAAATATTAAATGTGTATGTGTGGAACTGGGTTAGTCCACTAATTAGTTTAGCATAATTCTAGGTATGGATAATGGGGAGCTCATACTGGCTCTGGTATAGCCTGGATAGAATATAAAGGAAGGTTTACTGCTGCTGCTGCTGCTGCTGCTGCTGCTGCCACATGCTGTGCCATAAACTGTTTCTCTTCTGCCGGGCCATCCTGCTTTGAAGCTGGCTGATGGTGGACTGAAACTTCTATAAACTGTGAGTTTAAACAATCTTTCCTGAATTAACTTGTGGGTGTCAGATATTTTATCTCAGCAACAAGAAAGGTAACTAAGAGAAGTATAGAAGGGTGACAGTCCTCACACCATGAAATGGCTGTTATGCAGATTATATCAAGCAATTTATGGGAAAATACTTATGTATAATATAGGCCCCAAAAGTTTTAAATTGGAAATTAATGATACATGTCTTGAAGATATTAATTTGGCAAGTGTGTAATGGTATATAACAACAGGAAATTTGGGATGAAAATATGCTTTGACTATGGGCAATTCTCATTTCTAAGAAGACTTTTTGATTCATATTGGAAAGTGGTAAGAAAACATACATTATTAAGAAGGGATTGAAATCTCAATTTCCTCACCAGGAGTCCTCAAGGTAAATGCAGGGGATCAATTGCAGCACATCAACACTATTTTCACTTGCCACGAGTTCGAATATTTCCGGGTATTTTAGAAAACTGAGAGATTATTTGTCCTAGGATGAAAAAATATCAGACTGAATTTCACAGTTGAATGCTTTTGCCTCTGTATTATAAGAATATCTATTATCTCCGTATCAGTCAAGCTTTCCATCCATGCATGTGCGCATCTGTGCATTTATATATCCTCTCAGAATGGCAAATTTAAACAAGAAAGCTGGGTGTGGTGGTGCATGCCTATAATCCCAGCACTCGGGAGGCTGAAGTAGGAGGATTATTTCAAGTTCAAGACCAGTCTGGGCTACATAGTGAGCTCAAGGCCAGCCTGAACTGCATAGCGAGACCCTGTCTCAAAAAGACACACACAAGGGGCTGGGGATATAGCTCAGTGGAATAAGCGCTTGCCTAGCAAGCGCAGGGTCCTGAGTTCGATCCCCAGTACCGCAAAAAAAAAAAAAAAAAAAAAAAAGACACACACAAAAAAAACCCATAAAATAAATTCATATATGAAAATGTCAGAAAAATCTCAAAATGTATTTAAGTTTGGGTCATTTTTTCCTCTAGTCACCTCTATAATTAACCTCAATTATTCTTTAAAACTTGATAGAATGGTATATGCTATATATTATTACATAAGTCTAAGATTTGAGTTTAAGTTCATGGTTCCCTTCTCTTTGGACCATGATAAGACCTTGAGTTCGGACTTCAGAGCTGCGTATTTTGAAGTTGGAGTGAAGAGACCACACAGAAAGGTAATCCGCATGTGTCCTATAAGAGGGTGCTCCTTAGGTATGTTACAGGCTTACTTTACCCCATTTGACTTAATGCTTCACAATAACTGTGATTTAATGGTAATAGTATAGCAAATTCTGAATAGCTTTACTTGTAGGCTTAAAAAAGTCTTATGTTCACAGACTTGTATCTGCATATCAGAGTTTAAACAATTGTTAAAATGTATAAATGTCTCCTTAATATACAGATTACAAAGCAAAAAAAAAATTGACATTGATGTAGTGCTAATCTACAGTATCAATACAAGGATTAGTTAAACAAATTGCATATATTTCGGGGCTTTCAAATAAGGTCATGGAAAAGTATGTGACTAACAGTACTTCTGATTATACACTTGGACATTGTGGCGTGGAAACTGGTAATTTTGATTCTAAGCATTTTATTCAATCTAATATACAAATAATAATTTTTTGCTATAGCTTGGAGATGAAATCGTGAATAATTTAAGAACACAAGCAAGCAACTTACCAGTTATCAGACTTTGGTTTATTGTAAAATTTAGCAAAGTATTTCTTATAACCCCTGACCCCTTGCTCTGAAAACAAAAGCAAAAACACTTATTGCTTATTCTTTTCCCCCTGCTTTCTTTGTGCTACAGTAAAAGGGAGAAAAATTATTGTAATAAATAAAAATAGAGATGTAACAGAGAAAAATAAATCAATCTAGATGAGAAATATTAGGAGCAAAAGAAAGACCCTTAAGCAGTTTAAAAATAAGCTTCTTCAAAAAGGTTTTCTTATTTAAAAACCAACACCCCACAAATATAGCAGCAGAGAAGGACAGATACAAGTTAATTGCACAATAGTCCCATGCAAAAACCTGGACCATTAGCCAAAGCAGTAGTACTCAGAGTCCAATTTGGGGTGCTTATGCAGCGCTTGTGAGTCCTCTATGATGGAGCTGTCACTGAACTGATCCACGTCTGAAGGGGTCTGATGTCCAGGGACATCGTCGGCCAAAGTGTCCAGATAGCTTCCCACAGAGATGCCGTCTAGCCCATCGCTGCCATCCTGGAGGCTGTTGTAGCTGCCCCGCAGGGAGGTGCTCTGACTCTCCAGTAAGCTGCATAGGCTGCCACTGAGGCTGCTGCCGCGGCTGGTAATAATAGCTTTCTCTTCAATCATCCACTTGATGGACTCAATACTCTCATTGATAACAAGCAGCTGGCGCATGAGCCTGACATCGGTGGCTCTGAGGTTAACCTGCAGGCAGCGGGAGAGGAAACCAAGATATATCAGTTATTTGACATTCTGGAGAAACCCCCAATTCATTTGAGATCCTGTGTGGTGCAGCCCACAGTTTTAAGTTCACAGAAAATATTAGTGCACTTCATCTGAGGATGATTTTGTACATTGCTGACCAATGGCAGGAGTTATTATTAAATAACTCACTTCCTGTCAGATGCACCAGGCTCCAAAAGGGTTAATAAACCTTCTACTCCATCCATGAACCTAACTAAGCTACCTGAATGGCAAAGTCTCTGGTAAGACATGTGTTCCTTTTGGCCCAAGTAATAGTTTTTCTACATTCACATGGGAATGTGTCTATGGATCTTGAAAGATGGGAAAAGGATGAAGGTGTAAAAATCAGGGAGTTATCCTTGGCATTATCGGAAACTTCTATGTATTGAGCAACAATATTCCAGGCATTGTTATAAGAATTCAGTATTAGCAAACTCTAACATGGACACAGAGGCATTATTTTATTCTCAATGTAAAATGAAAAACTGAAATCCACAGAAAAGAGTTAGGAGTACAGAAAAGCCCTATAATCTTTACGATTCTATCGATGTGAACAGTGCTTTTTGCCATGAGAATGAGTTGCCCTACTATTCTCTGAAGATTCTCTAAAAGGGTGTTAGCCCACTAGGATGATCCAACTTACAAGGTGAAGTGCACAAATACTTCTGTGCATCTGATGCTATGTTTCAGATGTACCAAGGGCATACCAATCAAAATTGGGATATGAGAAAGTTCTAGAACTCTCTGAAGTGCCTTGAGATGTGGGGTACTTCTGAAATTCTAAATTACTTTGGAGAAATCTATCTCCAAAACCACAAGAGAAGGTCTCCTTGCATTCCCCAAAGGTCAGCGTGAACCCTTCCACACTACCTGCCAACTAGCATGTAAAGGCTTAAGGGAGGCTGTGATAAGGTGGCTCAAAATTGCATTTTCGCTGGACTGGAAGATGCGGATCCTATGGATTCCAAGGCCTAGACAGGTAAGCAGGGATGTGTTTGGCCACTAGAGGTCCCACTCACATTCATTTTGGTTTGAACATGGATTCCTCCCTGTTCCTTCACCAGGGCCATTAACCCAAAAGGATGGGCCATGCCAGTTCTCTAAGATTCAGAACTAACTCAGATTTGCGTTTGCAGAATTATCAAAGGCACTCATTCCTGAATGACTCAGGCCATAGCGAAAAAGGAGCCCATTGTTTTCAGGAGCATGCATTCATATAAAAATGTTTCCTGGTGGAGTTAATCCATAACTGAAGTTGAACTTTGGTTTCAGTGATCATGATGAACAAACATTAGGAGAGATGACATTTCTACGAATGACTCCAACAGATATAGGACTGTAGGCTAAAAACAATGAAAATGTAAGTATAATGACAGGAAGCATAAAGAATTTTAACTGTTCTCAGATCCTCATGTTCTCTAAAAAAACATACCAACAATAAATTGTGGAAATAGTAACAGTGAACATTTATGCTTCTCTGAAGAGCTTATCACTTAATAAACCTGGAGATGTTCCTCTAGGATAATGTTTAAATGACCTTGTGATGCCTTTTGCTGAGGGTGATGCTTCTTGGCAGTCTCTATGCTCAAATTCACCCAGACCCCTATGAGCCATCCTGACATTGGTCAAGGTACAAACAATACAAATATTTACAAATCACCAACAGTGTACCTAGGTCCACTGAGGAGGGCAGAGTATCAGTATGAGTCAAACTCTTACAAAATTCCTCAGCAGGAATCTAGCTATGAAACTTGCTGTGCCTATGACAATGTGGTGCAATATTGATCTGGCCATTTCTCAGCAGCTCCACAAATGGACTACAGCTGTGTGTGTTCACATCCCCACCCTGTCCCATGAAAATGCTTTGGTCCAGGTCCAGGTCTCGGCATGAACTTTGATTCCATTCACTCAAAATGCTCCACACTCTTCCTCCGCAAATCCTTCCTGTCCTTGCATCCCTACTTCCTCAAGCACTGCTCGCTGATCCAAGTCTCCTCTGCAGGTCCACTGACCCACAATAGTCCACTTGTTTTGTAGCTTATCATATAGCTTAATTTTGCACTGTCCTATGCTTGCACTGATAAATGTGTAGCTTTTTCTTCAATTAAACTACAAGCCCCTTAAAGAAAGGGCCATTTCATCCATAGCTTATAGTCTTTGATTTTGAAAGATAGCCGTAACTTTAGGATCTGCAAAAGTTAAGCTTGTAAGAATAAGTAACATGGTCTCAGACACTGTGTCGCACTGGGCTGAGAACATACTTAGAATAATTTTTTGGTCAGCATGTTTTGTCTTACACAGCATCACATACAAGTTTTTTTCCCGTTTCATTGGACAACGAGAAGGGTTATGAAGTAAAAGTTTCTTTTGACCATGAAATGATTTATTTAAAGAAAAAAATCTTTTGTTTCTGAGGGCTAAATTTCAGGGACTCTTGAACCATTGTTGGGGGAAGGTGACGAAAGTAAAGTCGGCTAGAAGGTGTTGATCTGGCTGATAGTGATTACGGATTTAATTGTGTCAATCCTGTGTCCCCCATGGAGAGTAAACAGCTTCCCTCTGTGGGACCGCAGGGCACACCAGCCCACATAGCCAGGTGTTGCTATTACTAAGAGCTGTTACTAGAAGTCCTCGCTGCTGCAGACGGCCTCCTCCAAAAACTAAGGTGTAGTGACCCCACTGCTGTCCCTTGAAAGGAACAACAACCAGCCAAAGAACTAAACCCCGTGCCACTTCT
This sequence comes from Dinomys branickii, assembly GCA_004027595.1. Lineage (NCBI taxonomy): Eukaryota > Metazoa > Chordata > Mammalia > Rodentia > Dinomyidae > Dinomys > Dinomys branickii. The sequence goes on from PVLD010008710.1 coordinate 41,540, forward strand.
GTCTCCAATGGCTGCTGGCCTTTCCCCTTGGGTTACTTTATAGTATATTATATTAGTTTACAGTAGACTTTATGATGTTCGGTCATTAATTAAGAACAGAATTGTCCCCCTTTCTGTCTCTCTCAGACAGAAGCTTTCTCTCAATAAATTCTTTCTACTCTAAAAAAAAAACAAACAGAACTGTCTTGTCCTGGTGGCATGAAGCTTTTCCCTGGTGTCCCATGACATCCTGTGACCACTCTGAGGATACTGAGGGTTGAGACCCTTGTCGTTCTTTAAGTGCAGAGCCCATTCCTGCTCACTCAAGGTGCTGACACCCCGGGCTGAGGTCATTCTGCTTCTGTTCCACTGTTTATTTTATAAGGTCCATGACAAGTAAAATCATCCTGCTTATTTTTGAACTCCTTTTCTGTCGTCCAGTGTGCACAGAGGAGCTACGGGAGGTAAAGGATGTGGTCTGTGTGGGTCACAACTCTGCGCCAGGTACCAGAAGACAACTCTTCTGCACATAGTAGGCACTCAAATAGGATGCGTCCAACATGTGAATTACCAGCTTTGAGTCAAATTGCTCCCCTGGAAAGGAGCCTGGGGTTTTCTGTGGGTCAGTAAGACATACCTCGGGAGGAAGGGGGTGGTAGTTCTGGGAAGGACATTTCAGTAATGCAGCATTCCCAGCATGAAGTCCTATTTCTCTTCATTCTCGGGATTTGGACCCCGAATAACTGATCGAATTCTTCCTATCTTAAATTTACAACATACAGCCAGCACCCTGGAAAGGAAGTGGACTCCTAGAAGGGAGTCACATGCAAACATCATCTGTTTGCTCAGAGGTTATAACTGGTACTAGCTAGCACAGCAGAGGTATTCCATAAAACAAACGGTGAAACAAATTGAAACAGGGAACAAACAGGACATTGAACCGTCTCCAAAACATGTGCAGACGGACTGGTGCAAAGAGATGTGAATGTCTCTTCCTCCTCTTCGTACCTCTAGTTCCTCCAGTTTGTGTACCAGGGCTCTTCCTTGTGCTAAGTCTCTCGTGAATCACTGCTGTGACACGACTGGTTTTGTCCTGAAACTTTGTATCAATTTGACAAGTGGTGACTGGGTCTATAACAGAGTCAGAAATGAGGGATCTTGAAAGAGCAAATATTCCTAACAGTAAATTTTACTAGAGCTGTGTTTTCTTCCAAGCTGTCATTTCAGCACTGCAATAATACAAGTCAGCTAAGCATGTTGGCGCAGTCCTGTAACCCCAGCACTTTCAGAGGCTGAGTCAGGAGAATAAAGCATTTGAGTGAAGCCTAGGGAAATTACAGATGCAGTGAGACCCTGTCTCACAATAAAAATATAAAATAAAAAATGGCTGGGACAACAGCTCAGTGGAAAAGTCAAGAGTTCAATCCCCAGTACAAAAGGAAGGAGAAAATCAAAAAGAATACACAAAGATTATGAACTGACATGATAGAATCCAAGAAAGAGTATGTTCAAACTTTCAATGAATTAGGAAATGCTAATCAAGTTGACTTCTTTTGTGGTGCTCCATGAAAAATGTGGCATAGGGTCTCAATTTGTCACTGGCACAATTATGACTTGACATACAGGACCTCAGTTTCCTGACACATGAAGAAAAAAATCCTGGGGTTTTATTCTGATCTTAGCGAACCACAGGGCCACTGCAGGTCTTCAGGCAGTTCTGCTCAGAAAGACAAATCTCCCCCAGTGAAGACTGAGCTGAACCGGGGAGTTCATCTAGTACTTTTGTCTGCATTTCATGTTGTGGTTGCATTTTCGATGTGACTTGATAATAATGTTCTTTAGATTCTATATGATTTCCCTCCAATCCTGATGATATGTTTTGTCTCTCCTATGGTCTCTTGATTGCTAAATTGTTTCCGCTATCAGAAAATCATTCAGGCCATAGAGGTGACAACAGTTTTGCTGCCAGTAGCTTGAGCACAAAACTGGAACTTGCTTCTGGCTAAAGCCAGTTTAAGTTCTACATGATTTTAATTACCTTATCAGAAACAATGTCATAATAATAATAACTTGTGTTCTCACCATGTGTGCTTAAAATTATATCTCAGGATAAATGTCAACAGCATTTTAATATGTCTATAAATTAACTGCAATGTGCGCATGAGCTGCCAAATATAGCTTCTAAATAGGGACATTTTTGCTCTATCTTGCCCCACTGGAGACTTGGGTAGCACCATGTAATCAAGCCTCTCTTGACTGCCTTTACTTCTTGGTACCATTTTATTTACGAATGTCAACTAAACATAAAAGTAAGCTATCTCCCAGTCACACCTTCACATTGTAACATTCAAAATATGCATGGCATAAATCCCAACTGGCCTGCAAGCTGTAATTTGAATTAGAAGAATAAAGACATCTTTGAAAGTCAATAAGGAAGCTCCCGGAGACAGACACACCTTTGAATGTGACGTTCTAACCCTAGTTTCTCGTTAGGAGGAAGCAATCAGCATTTTTTCTGATTTGTACTTCAGGAAACTGAGATTAGTTCTGACAAGGTCTCTCTTCTTTAGCCATATTATATGACATTTATATAATTTAAAGCACAAACTGAAGACGCCAGTGATAAAGGCACTTTGAATATTGTTCCCAGAAGCCAATTCCAGTTTATCTGCATGTTTCCTTTGCATAACCTCATGAAAAAAATCCGTTCCCTTTCCAAATTTACCATATCCTGAGTTTGAGGATCACAGACCATGTTCCACCTACCTGTGCCTAAAATTTCCAGTGGTTTTATTAGTAGCTATGTTTATAAAGCACTCCTCTGTTTCCTCAGAAAACCCATAAGGATACTACTGTCTCTCTGCCGTCTGAGGAGACACTGTACAAGGTTTCTGCTCCTGCTTTAGGTTTGGAATCTTAAGAAGTCTGAAGCCACAGAGAAGTCATGGCTGTCCCTTCTGCAAAGGGCATTCCTGTGCTTTCTCATTCAGTTCAAAGTTTACAGCGACATTTTCTAGTTGGACAACAGAGGAATCTATTTTTACATCAGCCAACTTTGTCTTTCTCAATTTGTATTGTTTATGAGTTGAATTGAAACTATCTAAAACAGTTCCCTCTTTTCCCCAAACCATACAGAATTGCAATTTCCCCAAAGACCAAACTACGAACTTAAAAATACTTTCATGAGTGCAGCTACTGACTAATGTTTTGGTCAACTATAGGGTAGCATCTCTGAAAGGGGCACACATGACTCCCATGAATCTTCAGCTCCTGCTGTCACTAGGTCTGCTCCTGGGATGTGTGCAGCACTTCCAGGGGAGCCTGCTGATTACCAAAGTAAGGCAGGCAGCTTTTCCCTCTGTCTGTGATGTTCTGGCTCAAACTGATACCTGAATACCTGTCACGACCATCCTTTTCCACATTCTAATGCAGTGAAAATTGTTTCTCTGAGTGCTTTCCAAATGCATGTGCAAAGCATAATTGTGGCCAAGGTGACAGAATTATTTGTATGTAAATCAGCTGAACCAAGATTGATGTAGACTGGTTTGACAAAAGCATATACTCACATGTATGGCAAAGAACCTGATTCACAGAGGACACAGGCCGGGAAAGTGTGTCCACTAATCTGTCATATATAGGCTGCACCTTTCCAATTTTGAATTTATGGAATTCCTCATGGAACATTGTGGCACAACATGCTCCTTGGTGAGCGGTAGTGGCCACACTTACATTGCAAGGGAAAGTTCAGGCTAGTATGTCAGAGGACATTCAATAGTCAGCTCCTTGGAAAAATTTACATATGCATATACACACACACTCTAGTCAGCCTTCCATCACCATGAGGAAGTACTTGAGACAATTCATAAGGACTTTAGCTCATGGTTGCAGAGGATGCAGTCCATCCTTCATGGCCCCTATCACTTAGGGCCTTTGGCAGCTCAGTTCTTCATGGGGGATGGATGTGCCACAGAAGGCCAGTTTACCTCACAGCCCCCAGGAGCAAGGAGACAGAACCTGGGGTCCCATATTTCTTTCAAGGTCATTCCTTTAATAACCTAATTATTCTCCCACCTCCAAACAGCATCGGGGTGGAGATTGATTCTTTAGTTCATGGGGTTTTGGTGGCATTCAAAATCCCAATCATTCCATATATAGAAGGGTTATACAAATTGTGCTTATGCCAAAGATGTGTAACACACTTTGTAATAATAAAATATAAAACTTAACTATAAATTTCATATAACTGATTGTCAGAGAAGGCTTCTGTTCATTCTCAGTGAACTCTTGGATGCACAACCCATGGCTGCCATTCAAACAGGCTTTCTCAAATACAGTTGATCCCAACTCACTAAATGAAAACTCAATAATTTTTAATCATTAAATTTAATATGTGATCTACTATTAAAATACCTCTCACCCAAATTTTATTCATCACAATGAAACCTTTTTCAGCCTCATCATTAGTTATGCCAGAACTTCACTGATTCACAATTATATGAACAAATTGTTTGATGAGTTGGATAATATATTTTGAATACATGGAAAAATTTTTTCTTTCTTCCTTTTTTTGGTTTGTTTCTTTCTTACTATGAGCAACACAACAGTTAGTATTTTCAAGTTTAACCTGTAATACTAAAATTATCTCCAACAATGTCTTACATCTAGAATCAAAAAAATAAAATTCAAGTCCTTATATACAGTGTTTAACAAGTTCTGTGGGGTAAATACATCTATCACGGTCCATTTCCAAGTACAAATGAGCTGTCAAAAAATATAGGGTTGATAACACACTCCATTCTTTAGATATGATATTTTGTGTAACTTAAAATTGTAATAAAAACTAGTCAAATAGGAAAGAATAATTTTGGGTACTTATTACCTTTGTTGTGAATATAATTTATTAAATTGTTGATTTAGATATGTAGCTTCAATAATGATTCCTATTAATAGCTAGTTTTTAAAAACCTCCTGAGAATTTCATGAACAGTTACCTCTCCGATAAGGGATTGGCTTTAGTACACCACTGAAATGGTGCAGAATGCAGGATAGATTTTTAGCTAAAATATGCTGCATATTTCTCTATCCTAGTAAACAAAATCATACAGACCCATATGGTAAGAGGCCATCATTATAAATACTAAGCTTTACAATGTAGAATTATTCAGCAATGACCTAGGGTTGCTGGGGAAATACAAGCTGTGATCAAAAAACATGGTACAAATTAAAATTTTAAAAATATTACATACAGATCCATTATCATTGATCTCCCTGAAAATACTGCTTTAAGCACACTTTTCCCAGTGTTCACGCCACTTTCTGAAGCATTTCTGGAAGTCATTTTTGAAAATGACTTCAGTTGCACTATTATGGCTAGAAGCCACCTGGTGCCAGATCTGGTGAATAAAGTGGATAAATCATATTTTTCTATTAGCGTGTGTTTGCAATACATGTATTTTATAGTTGGCTTGGGGTGACTGGTACATGTACACAATGCAGCTTGTTCCTTTTTTATCCCCTCCCTAACTCCTCCTCTGGTTCCCCTCTCCCTTCTCATTCTTATTGATATTAATCTTAGTTCACATTTATAGCATGTAATGTCCTCATTCATTGAGGTTATTAGGACCTCCTAATGGGATATCTTCACTTTACCTATTTCCCATCTCCTCCCCCTCACCCCTCACACTTGGTAACTGGGCCCAATCCCATCTACAAGAGATCCATCCCTTTGTCTGGTTCTATCTTTCCTTCATTTCTCTTAGTTTGTGCTTTGCCTAACTCCGATGAGAGATACCATATGACATTCAAGTTTGTGTACCAGATTTATTTCACTCAGCATTATATTTATTTCACTCAACATACACTTCCTACAAATGTCTCAATTTTGTCCTTTGTAGCTGAGCAGTATTCCATTATGTACAATACTATATTTTCTTTATCCAATCATGTGTTGATCGGTATCCAGGCTGTTTCCAGAATTTTGCTATTAGGAATTGTGCAGCTACAAACATTGCTAGGAATGTGTCACTGTAATATTATGTTTTAAGATCTTTGGGGAAGACCCCTAGAAGGGGTCAGCAGGGTCATGTAGATTTTCTAATTTTAGTTCCTTGGGAAATCTCCATACTAACTTTCATAATGGCTGTACTAGGTTATACTTGTGTTCACACCAGCAATGTAGGAGGATTCTCTTGTCACCACAGCCTTGCCAACATTTGTTATTTTCTTGACTGCTTGATAATTGTCATTCTTTGTGGAATCAAATGAAATCTCAGTAAAATGGAGTCCTGTCTTAATTTGCATCTCTCTAGTGGACAGAGTTGTTGAACATTTTTTCATACATTTGTGGGTCATTTGCCCTTCTTCCTCTGTGAAGTGTCTGTTCATTTCACTTGCTCATTTTTTTTTGGAACAAGTTCTTGCTATGTAGTTCTGGTTGGTCTTGGACTTTTTACGTAGCCCAGGATAGCCTTGAAATTGTAGCAGTTCTCCTGCCTCATCCTCCCAGCTCACTTGCTCATTTTTTTTACTATATCTTTAATTTTAGATGATCTAATTTTTTTGAGTTCTTTATTTATTCTACATATTAGTCCTTTGTCTGAGGAGCAGCTGGAAAATTTTTTTCCATTCTGTTGGTTGTTTCTATGCTCTACTAATTGATACATTGTAGCACTTTTATGAGCCTAGCTCTCTGCTGACGGCACCCACTAGCAGCATTCACTGTATTTTTGGTCATGAAGTTCATGAAGACTCACAAGAGGACTTCTGGAACTGCTTCAAAAGTGGCAAGAGTAATAAGTGTATTTGAAGGAGTATTTTGAGGTAGATTAATGACAGTGTACCCCTTGATGTAATAAACTTTAAATTTAAACATGCATCATATTTTTCAGTTACCTCTTGTAGGACTATGTTCCCCCTCGCTGCTTAATGATGTCATTAGATTTGTTCGACACAGTTCTTATGTCGCCTGTTTCTTCCTTATTCTCCCAGTTGTTATTTCCCATCTGCTATTTGCTTCAATAACTGGACATTTTTTCCTATTTGCTGACTGGCAGAGAAATAAATGGGAAGGATAACTGAACTTTTTATTTATGAAAAAGTAACAAAAAGCAAGTAAAATTAAGTGAGGATGCAGCCTCTGCAGCGGAATGAACAGGCCAGACTCCTAGAGCAGGGGTGTCCAGCCTCGCCTGTGTAGACAGGTCACCCAAAAATCTTATGGAAATTCACACTGTCCTCACCAGTTCCATTATTGTACATTTGTCACAAGTTATCGGCTGATATAAACTGGACAGGCAGCAGCTAAACTACCTCTCAATTATCTCTCTTTCCTGGTATTTATATCCTGGTGTGTTTCTCACTGTTAGTTCTTTAGACTCGTTTCTAAAAGATAAAATAAGGCAAAGTGATGGGAAGTGACTACTGAAAAAGATTACACCAAAGCTGTGTCTTTTGTCTGAAGCATACTCTCTGATGCTGGCAGAAGCCATGCTCCATGCTGTGAACTGCCCTATTGTGAGACTCGCAAAGAAGGAACTGAAATCTCTGGGCAACATCTAGCAAGGTAAGAGACCTGCCAGCTGCCAACAGGCACACAAATGAGCTTGGAAACCAATCCCCCTACATGAAGCTTGGAGATGGCTGGAGCTCCAACCAGCACCTCGCAGCAGTCTTAGGAAAAATCCCAAGCCATCTGTAACCAGACCCTGACTCACAGACATGTGAAAGCATATCTGCTTTGCTTGAAGTTGCACAATTTGGGGGTACTTGTTACATACCGTGCCTAGCCAATACACCAGTTGTTGTTTCACAGACTACACTTTGATTAGCAGTGAAAAGATCTTTCTACTTGAGAATAATGTGGAGTCAGGGGAATGTAGAGCACTGTGTCCGAAAATTTCTGCTCATCTGGCATATTGCTTTGTAGTGGAGAAAAAAGTAATGAATATTGTAAGTAATTAAATATTTATTGAGAAGAAAAAAGAATCTTCAAGGAAAGTTAAGGTCCATACTGTAGAGGTCAACTGCTTCTCTACTCAGTCTTGGCTTTTAAAGATGGTTTTGGGAATGCTAATAAAAGAATCTGCCATTTATCAGAAGGTTCCTGTGTGCCATGTACTTAGTGAGAGCCTTTAAAAATCAATTTGTCTAATAAATGTAGAATTACAATCTATGATGAAACTAGTTATTATTCTCATCGTGGTTCCAAGTTGACATGTAAAGAGCCTGAAGTCATCACTCTTATCTTCACAAGAAAAAGGCTGAACAAACTAAAATTTTACTATTTCTAAAGTAATAAGCAAATTGAGGGGACAGGGCAAATTCCTGCCTTGGAAGACAGACAGGTAGATACAGAGAAGCATAAGTTTACTGGAGATAGAAGCCCAGAAGTAGAAGCCTCCAACTAATGTCAATGCCTGTAGTACAACTTAAATTGCAATTGATCACTTACTGGAGGTTCAGTGTGGACTTGCTTAGGAGTTAAAGGCACAGTCTCAGGGTGACTTTTGAACTTTCATGAGTTGTATCTCCAGGAGCCCTACTAGGCTCTGTGATTCTGGTAGGCAGAGGAAAGCTCTGAAATACACTCAGCCTTCTCTCTTCTTCCTAATAAACCTTGGCCTTAACGGAAAATGTTTTTACCAGAGCCTAAGGTAGCAGGGAGGAGAGAAGGAAAATTTCCAACCCAGGCTCAGTCAAAGACCAAGTGCGATCACTGACAGAACATTTGCTCTTTCTGGACACCTTACTACAAAATCAATGAGGCTACTGGAAAGTCACAGGTGATTACAGCTAAAAGCTCTGCAGGCCTCTCATCCTTCAAGAATGACTAAGGGAACCCAAGGATAAAAGAATACGAGAGAAACAAGAATCCAAGGGAAGACCTACAGCTACAACAAGCAGTATTAGAATCTAACTCCCAGTTACATATACATAGAACCTCACATTAAGAGCCTACATCAAGGCATATTACATTCAAACTGTAGAAAATCAAAGAAAGAGAAAAACTTTTGGAAAAAAATTGGGGATGGGATAAAAAAATCTCTAGAACAAGGGTAAAACACTACGTTTCTCTACAGAAACCATGTAAGCAAGAATTGTGGAGTAAAATGTTTAAAGTATTGAAAGAAAAAGGAAAATAAAAGTACCAACTAGAATGCTGAATGTAACAAACATGTTTCAGGGGCAAAAGAACAGTTTGAGAAGATTAATCAGTTCTAGAGGTAGAGGATGGGGGTAGCTGTACATTAGTGTGGACATACTTAACTGCCACTGAAATGTAATTTTGTTACATATATTTTCTGATAATTTAGAAAAAATATGGAGAAACAAAGAACTTTTCATACAAATAAAAATTGAGGGGCCCACGAATTGGGAAAAGATTTTATCCAACTGCTCCTCAGACAAAGGACTCCTAGCTAGAACATATAAAGAATTTAAAAAATCAGCCCCCCAAAATTCAAAGACCCAATTCAAAAATGGGTATCTGAGATGAACACACATTTCTCAGATGAAGAAATGCTAATGGTGAATAAATATATGAAAAAATGTTCAACATCGTTAGTCTTTCGAGAAATGGAAATTAAAACAACACTGAGATTTCATCTCAGCCCACAAAGAATGGCTATCATTAAGGACTCAACCAATGACAAATACTGGAGAGATTGGGGAGAAAAAGGAACACTTCTCCACTGCTGGTGGGAGTGTTGATTGGTGATACCAGTGTGGAAATCAGTCTGGAGATTCCTCACAAAACTAGGATTGGAAGTCCCACTTAACCCAGCTATTCCACTTCCAGGTATTTTTCCAGAAGAATTAAAAACATACCACAGTGACATATTTGCACCCACGTTTATAGCAGTGTAATTTGTCATAGCTAAATTTTGGAAATAACCCAAATGCCCATCAACTGAGGAATGGATAAGAAAGATGTGGTATTTCTATACGATGGAGCATTACTCAGCTATAAAAAATATAGTCTCGAGGCTTTTATAGGTAAATGGATGCAACTAGAGACTATACTCATAAGTGAAATCAATCAGACTCACATGCGTAAGATTCACATTGTCTCCCTGGTGTAACAACATGAAAGAGTAAATACAACCCAAAATGTACAATAGATAATAAGAAAGGGAAACTGCTCAAAGGAAGGAGCAACTGGGATGAGGGAAAGTAGAAAAAGCACTAAGGCAAATTTTATATACATATATATGTATATATAATATACACATATATATGGATGGTATAACTGTACTGTTGGTGTCTGATGGTTTGTTGGAAACAGTTAATGTTTAGAAGTTTTTTTTCCTACTATTTTGACCAATTTTGCATGCTTGTATCTGGTAATCTGAGCAACTTACGTGATGACAACAATTTGCAGTATAACAACCAATGGTGAATTCCTACCATCCCGCTTAGTGCACTATGTATTGTCTCTAATGTTCTTTTATTTCATTATTTTCTTATTCTCTTCAATGATTTGATCAATCCTCTATTCTTACATCTGGTAATCTGAGCAACTTGACTGAAGATAACAATTTGTAATATAACAACCACTGCTAGTCCCTATCATTTGGTTTGAAACCCCCATATCATTTCTAAGGTCCTTGCTTTGTGTTGTTTGTGTTCTGCTTTTGTTCCTTTTATTTTTATACAATTTTCTTTAAAGTTAAAAAAAATTGAGGGGGACAGTAGATCCACCACAAGAAACTCTAAAATAAGTCATTCACAGAGAAGGAAAATGATACAGGCCATGAATTCAGAATGACATAAAGAATGGAAGGGTGTTGTGGAGGGTAAATGGACGTAAAAGAAAATATTTTATTTTTCTGATACTTAAAGGAGACAACAAATTACACTGTGTTTAAAATTACTTCAACTGTCATGTATTTGGTGATTATCACTTCATATAGGTGAAATGAATGAAAAACCAGAAAGAAGTGGGAATATTCTAATATATAGAACTTCCACTATCATAGAGTGGTATAATGTTATTTGCAAGTGGACTTAACTGAAATACATGCTGCAAACTCCAGGACATCCACGAAAGAAGTTTACAAAACAGATATGCGAGAAGGAAGCAGAGCGGAATCAGCTAAAAATACTCAAGTAAAACAGAGAAGCGGGCAACCACAAGGTGCGGAGAATGAACAAAGAAAGGGATTAGAAACTAGTGACATACGTATGTACAGGACACATATTAACCTACCTCAATCAATACTCACTTCCAATATGAACAGATACATCAATTAAACTGTCTGAGAAGACAAACAAACGAGACCCGACTCTGTGTTCTCTACAAGAAACCCACTTAAAATACACGACATAGAGTAGTCATTATGCAGAGGAAGGAAAAAGAGACTCAGAAGTAAGGTTTCCTTATTCAAAATTCCCATTGATTTTACACAGCAGATCCAGAATCCAGCTAAAATTTAATCCATGACATTGTGCTAGTCTTTTCTTCAAACTTCACTGCCTGAAAAAGGCTTTTATATTACCTAGCTATTAAAAAAAAAAACAACTTCTTTCAAAACTTGCATACCAGGTTTATTTTCCAGTCTCATTTGTAGACTTGGTTGTCCATTAGCTGAATAAAAGCAAAAAAAAAAAAAAAAAAGAAAGAAAGAAACTGATCAAAGTGTAAAAAAAAGAGCTACTAACACTGAGAAAGTATGTATGTGACATTCTGCTAGGCACTGGTAGAAGGTAGAAATGACACTGTTATTCAGTGGAGGAACTTTACCATTTAGAAACAGGTATCTCCACACCTTTTTTTCTTCTAAATATACCAAAAAATAAAAGTAATGAATACAATCAGTTTTTACCTGAACTATGCCAAATTCCTTGAGAATATAGATTTCTAAAAGAATAACAAAAGCTGTTTAAAAAAATGTACTCAACATTTGGAAATGAAGTTTCAATGTCTCTTCAATATTACAGTGGGGCATAGGTTAAGAAGCCCATCAAAGCATCGCTTAATTATCTATGAGGACACACTTTATGTGATCTTCTGTTCACTGTTAACTTGGCCCAAGATTTATGAATTTATTAGTTGACTTGTGTCTGTTTCCCAAAGAAATGCCTTCAGTCTAGTAAAAAAGATATTCTCAAAAATTCCCTTAAACTGAGAAACTGATTCATACATATGCTTCTTCTGAGAAAAGGTACAACTTGTTCCTCAACTTCTCTTTTCAACCAGATGTACCAAGTTGCTGCTAAATTAACACATGTTTTTCTATGTTCCTGATCTGACAGAGCTGGAGTTTGCCCTGAAGAAGCACAGTGTGTCCATCTGTTAGAACTCATTGGTTAAACCATTTAAACAGAATTGCCTAAGAAGCTCTGGAGGAAATCACAAGCTGCAGCAGAACTTTCCCTTTTTGATTCTCCATTTTTATGTCTAGTGCAGTGCCTTGTCCTTCTGGTTTGTTTTGTTGTTACTTCAGGTGGCAGCAGAACAGTCCCTTGTGTCTTGGTAGATTCACTGGCTACACCATGTCCATTTTACTAGACTAGTGGTATCAGAATATGTGCCACTGGCCATCTCAATTATTTGTCAAGGGATTCCCCCCTGCACACATAAAACTTACAGTTCTGGCTCTAGGAGGTACACAGAATCAAAGCAAGCAACGGTCACATAATCTATAAATTATTTCCTGTTTGGGATAGCCACAGTTAGCACTCTGGTTTCCTTATGTGATCACTTGGTGACACCTTTAATATGATGAGAATTTATTCTCTGATGTGTGGGAATATGTGATTAAGTGGGAATATTCTTTTCTTGTGTGTCTATGTGCCTGCTCAAATCCATGAAGAAAAGCATGCTATTTTCACTGAATAGGAGACTAACCCTTGAGACTGTATGGTTTTGCATGCTCTAGTCCAAGGTTGTAGAACTGAAATTTGAGACCCTGTTGGTAGCTGCATATTTGAGAAAAACCTTTTAGCTCTTATCAGTACACATATAAAACATTCCCTTGGTTTTAGAGTGTGCCAACAAACTCTACAATATTGTCTCTCAGGTAAAACTAGTCTTTTCTAATTAGGGACTAAGAATTTGCATAAATTAAAAAAACCCAAATTCAAAGAAAATAAATTTTAATGTAAAGAATATTCTAGATGTTTAAGAAAAAAATCTCACAAGAAATGCTAGCTGAGAATCATTTTTATATAAAAATCAAGGTGAATATTTGGACATTATTGGGTTTTTTTTTCAAAGAGAGAAGAAAACAAAATAATGACCACTAAGACAACAACAAAACAACATACAAACAATAAATACAGAATTTCAAAACAAGATGATAGGATGTTAACAATGGTTGTTATGTATTGGTCTGATAATTTTAGTTTATAAATATCTAAATGTCTTTTCCTTGTTTTGTCAGCATGGAGAATAAATACACAATCTAACTTTTTGTGATTTATATTTGTTTTCTATTGAAGATGGTAGTTAATCTTACCTTCAAAAACTCTTAAGCTTGCTTACTGATGAGATAAATTAATGTTTCTTCTATATAATATTTAAAACTATTCAAATGTATTGAATTGCAACTCTGAACCTTTTATATTCAACTGAAATTATGTTCCACATTGATTCAGTTTAATATAATTTGTAAGATAGCTATTCATTTTAGGTTTTACACTAATGATGTATTAAATCAAGTTAAAGTTTTAATATTAAAACTAAATATACACTATGAGTATTTGAAGAGAATATTGAAACATTGGTCACAGATTATGGTAGATATATTTACTTTTATTCTTTTTTATTAGCATACATTAATTGTACAAATTAGTTTTAATTGTGACATTTCCCTACAGGTATACATTGGACATTGATCATGCATTTTTAATACAAAACTTAAAAACCGGCTATACCTTTGTGTAATTTTAGTGAATGTCTTAATTCTACCAACTACAAAAAAGTACAATGAGCATTTGGCTGTGGAGATTTTTATAATGTAGTTGTGTAGCTTTTGCTGGTCTGCCAAAAGGCTTCTAACAAAAGCGTCTAAAATCTGCATTTTTTTTCTCAAAGATTAGCAAATTTAATAGCAATTTAGGTCTTATATAGGTGATTGAGACTGCACTTGTAATAATCATGTTGCAGTCTCACAGGTATTAAAGACAAAAACAAACAATACACTAGAAGACACTCTCTGGTGAACCGAACTCAGTTCACTTTTCCTAGCAGGTAACTGACCTCTGTTACTCTACTTTTTCCTCTAACCAGTCCTTTCATCCTAATGGTTTTACTCCTGTTGGTTAAATAACTCTTTGGCATAAACTTTTTTATATTTGTGTAAGTTATGTTTTCTACCTTTTTGAAAAAATGCATTTGCATAGAATCAACAAACATCCACAGACATAAATCTCATTAGAAATGACAAGATATAGATGGATTCAGAAGAGTAGACAGACAAGGTGCACGATTCAAAGAAACTTTAAAAAGTGGCTCTGCTAAGGTAAGTGGCTCATTAAATATCTGTCTTTAGGCCTTCAGTTCCTTGTTAGCCTTTGTTTGTTCACTTATTTTATATCCATACTGATTGTCCAAGACAAAGTCACAGAGTGCATTTAATACTTCAAATATGGTTAAACCAGCTTTGTCTTTTCAGTGGGAATCACGGTAAATTCCATGAGGAAGAAATGGATTTGCACTTTCTCATGGATTTATATCTTTGATTATCTGTGTCTGAAAAAACAAACCAAAGCGCTTTCCCTATTTTCAATTACTCAACAACTGGCACAGATGCAACCATTTCTGTAACCAGATGCATGGGGCAGGGTTTTCTCTACACCAAGCAAGCAGGGAATTCTGTAGCACTTACTGGCAGAGTGTCTAATTCAATTCAGATACTATGTTTCTGGAGATAAGGTCTACCCCACAGGTTAAGGGAGGTTAAGGGCTCAGTCTTACAAGACTGTCCCCAACTTCCCATGCCAAACTCCAGGTCTTTAGGTCTGTGATTCTGATAAACTAGCTATAAATCCAGGTTTCCATGACCCTCTCTTTGGGTTTGATTAGTTCTGACTACTCATTGATGCTAGAGTAGTTGAAAGAACTCAGGGAAGCATTTCACTTACGTTTATCACATGACTGTAGAGAACATACAAAAGATGCTCTATAGGTGCATAAGGAAGACCTATGGGAAGGAGCACGGACCTTTTCTTTCTGATGTGCATCAACCTTCAGAAATCCCCAGACTCAGCTATTCTAAAGTTCTCTGAACCCCATCCTTGGGTTTTTTTGGAGATTTCACTACAGAGTCAAGACTCATTAAATCATGGGCCAATCTAAGCTCCAGGCCTTCCTTTACCAGGCTCCAGTGGGTGGGGATGGGACTGAAACACTCAACCTGATAATCCTGCCCGGTCTTCCCATGGCAGTCCCCATGCGAATTTCACTTAGGAGCTGCTAGCCAGCAGCCAAATTACAAGCACTCAAGGAGGGCATTTGTTACTTTGTAGATGCCAAGGATTTTAGGAGTTGTATACTAGAAAACTGGGAGGAAGTCCACACATATATCCTACAATATCACTCTGTGATTCAGCATATATAAGTATTCAGTATTGTGATGACTCAGGGTCAGCAATCTTACTTTTCTTTTTAAATTTTACTTCCCTAAGTAGTTTAGTGATATATCTGGCACCAGAGATTATAAATGCCTAAATTTACATCTGTCTTTTAGAAATTAAGTATTTCAACTGTCATTTTGCACACTACTAGTATAAAAATAATCATATTCATTTTAAAAGAAATTATATACCCTGAAACAGCAGTATCTAAATGTGAATTCTTATTTACAATTCACTATTCTAGAAATTCATTCTAATTAAGGCATATAATTTTACCTAGACAGCTGAGAGCTTTGTCTCCTTTGAATGTGATGTAGTATTTGTATCATTTATATGTATACTGATAAGTTCCAGCAAAAGTAACATACAAAGAAATGTAAAACAAGTAGTAGGTGTTTTATTGATTTACGCTTATAATGACTCATGATCTAATTATCCACTGATGTGTGATTTAGTAGTAATAGCATGGAAACCTAAACTTTAGTTTTAATATCAGAACCTAACCTATTGCTTGCACATAGCTGTTAGACTATTGGAGATTATTTTAAAAATTCTTTTCAGCCCTAAAATGCCTTGGCCATCCAACGCCGCATTTTAGAAGTATCAGAATACAGTGTGCAAAAAAAGGTGCAGTTTCATTCAGGTGCCCAACAAGATGTCATTGCAGTGATCTCAGACCTGGAATTTGGAAGAGGATTTATTGCAAGAAAGGGTTTCCATGCAAAATACAGGACTTTTCAAAGCACAGGAAAAGCAGACACATTGGTGATAAGTGCAAAGAGCAGTAACTAAGAGCTGGTAAGCATGAGCTCCTCCCTCCGCGCGGTGGTTTGACACTGCCCAGCGACTTTCAGTTCTAACGTGGTGCACAGAAGCGCAGTAACCTCAAACTGATGCAGAAACGGGTGGGCAAGGAGGACCGTGCGTGGACAGGATGTGGACATGGAGCAGGGAGCGAGTGTGGATGGATTTTTGCTGGGGAAAGAATTCATACATCAGTGAGATACGTGTGGATATTCCATAGCAAGAAAGACTGTAATTTGTCTGGAAAGAGGAAAATAAGTAAAAGCCAAATGAAAGTTTATTTTGTTTTTTATGATGTGGCAAGCCAGCCAACTGGAGGAGTGGGGGTCTAGCGGGCAGTGAGCGTTGAAAGTGGGAAGGTTTTCTCAAGCCACCTCAGGGAGCATCTGAGCTACTGAGTGAGGCTACTGCTGGGGACCTCTGACAGCGCACCCCACAGGAAGGCGCACCACTCTGCTGAACAGAAGTGCTCACCAGAGCTCGAACTTAGCACGGTCCTGTAGACTACTGACTTTAAGCTGCCCTCAAAGAAGCTTGTGGGGTCAGGCATGGTGACACGCACCTGTCACCCCAGTTAGAGGGAGGGTGAAGGCAGCAGCATTCCCAAGTTCAAAGCCAGTCATGTCAGTTTGGCAGGGCTCTGTCTCAGCATTTAAAAAATAAAATAAAAAGGCTAGGGTTATAGTCCAGTATCAGTGTATTCCTGCTTTTAACATGCAATACTTCAGAACAAACAAGAGCCTAGAAAGGTTTTATCAACATCTCAGACCTGTTCTTTGTGGGCAACAACTGTTAACAGCTACTTGCAATTCCTGAAGTCCACACAGGGCGCTAAAGAAAAATTATACTGCCACGTATGGAAATTAGAAAAGGACTGAAGTTTAGATGCACACAGGCCAGCTCTACTGTTTAATTCTCTTTCTAGAATGGATGCTCAGTCTTTTAGTAGTAATTTTGCTAAATTGCAAATACTCTCTCATTGTCCTGAATCCAGAAGGAGAGATTCACTCTGAGGAGGGATGGAGCCGGGAATAAAGGAAAAGAGAAGTTAATTTGTACATGCAAAGCCTGGCTATTTTCCATTTCCCAGTCAGAGACAAAAATGAGGGCAAAGTGCTCTTCAAATACACACACACACACTCACAGAGGCCTAGGGGGCCTGGCTCCAAATTCTTACTCCAATCTCCCATTTCCTCCCATAAACTCAGTATTAAACTCAGTATAACTATTCGGAAAATTCTCATGCAAATACATTCTTCTTCTTGGTTTTGAGTTGTGCTTCCTTTTCCGGAGAACATTCTTAAGTTTCTCTGAAGTCTATTTATGCCTCTTTTTTAAATGAATAAACAAGAAGCTTGTCACATGACTTTCAAATGTGGTAAAGTTCATTGTTCCTAACTTTAGTTACTAAAAACACTTGTATGTTTTAAATCGATCTATTTTAAAGTGTTCTCAAAGCAAGATTGCCTTTTAAATTAAATCCCTATTGCAGTTTAATAAAACTGATAAAAAGAAAAACCTTTTAAAATGACAGATAATTTTAAAAGCACATGTTTCACTTTAGGAGTCATATATTTGTTACAATATAAGGAATAGAGGTACACATTCATAAAGAATACATCCAACAGCTACTTATTCACAGATCTTTATGAGCAAGTTTTAAATATATTTAAAATAATATCCTGACACCATGGCACTTCAGAGAGTTGCAGCTAGATTGCATTAGTTATAACTTGCGGAACACTTTTTGGTACACTATGCTTACGTATTATTATTATTGTTATCATTATTATTATTACTGTCTAAACCCTTATAAAATTTAAAATGTACCCAATGGAGCAAAATGATATTCGAGCCAGGTGTGATGGTGCACACCTATTATGTGAGCACTCTGTAGTCTAAGGCAGAAGGATCACCGTGAGTTCAAGGCCAGCTTGAACTACATAGCAAAACCCTGTCTCAAAAAAACAAACAAAAAAATGATATTCCAGACATCTTGATGGCCTAGAAAAGCAGGTGCTTTGATCTCTCACAAATCTAGTTAGCCTGCCATTCTGGCGCTCATTCACTCTTGGATTTTTGTTAACTGAACATATTCCTTAATGCTTTCTTTGCATATGTTCACACATCCAAAAAATGGTATCCATCATGTACCTGACAGCATAGCCTGGAGAACTGCATAAAACAATGTATAAATGCCATCTACAGCCGGGCCACCAGTGCTGAATGAAAGTTAGCTGTCTTCTCTATCTATAAAATGGTACAATGCAGGCCAAAGGGTACACAGGTAGAGCTGTATAGGCTGAGTAAGTCTAGAGATCTATTGTATAGCATAAGCACTACAGCTAATAATACTGCATAATATATTGTTAAGAGAGTAGGTTTTAGATGCTTGTATCACAAAAAAAAATTTTTAAAGTAACCATATAAGATTAGTATGGTAATCTGCACAAATAGTGTTTCATTATGTATATCAAAACGTCAGGTTCTACTAAGTATACACGTGTAGTGGTTGATACATTGGGGAAGCTAGAGGTTTGGCTGAGTGATTCAGTAGGAAGCCAGGGTACTTATAATTTTGTACACATCCTGAGCCTGTGGAAGAGGAGGGTCGGGAGATTGTATGAGAGCTACAGCCCCCTGGGTGGGGGTAGCCTATTTACAATGCAAGGGAAGGAAAGAGGCTCCTTGCCACCATTCCTCCCTTTTGCTGGTTGTTTGTACTGTGCTCTGCCTCCATGAACACTTGCCCTCTGCCATGTGCCACTGTGCCTCAGAACCAGCCAAGTATGGACTGAAACCTCCACAAACTAAGCTAAATAAACCTTTCCTTCCTTAATTTTGGGCATTGGGTATTTTGTCTCAGCAAGGACAGAAAAGTAACCAAGACAACATGTAAATACTAAAATAGTATAAATTTTTAAAATGCCTACAATATTTGAAGCTGTTGGAATTTAGTGCAGGTCAATTAATTGTTTGCACTAAAACCTCATTGTTCTCTTTTTAAAACCTGGTTGTCCTCTTGCTCAAAAATTGTTTATATAGTAATTTTAGCTAGAAAATCTGCCCAATATTGTATTACCTTATTAATTTAAATTTTCCTTCTCAAAAAGTCTACTTAAATCTAAAGCATCTAATATCATTTATATTATATTCCTGAAGAATTACATGTACATATTAAGCAACTGGTGTCATAATTCATAAGCAGTTATTCCCATGCAACAATGCAATACAGATCATAAATATGAATGAGATTTTCAGATTCCCAGTGCTAAAAGAAGCCAGAGTTGCTAACAGAGAGAGACAATCATATATTCTGAAGCTCATGCAAACCCAAGATTGATGACTTTCCTAAAAATTATACCAGCACTTGGCGTTAAAAATCAGACTAACACTTCTGGAAGACAGCGACTGGTAAGCAGCAGAGAAAGATCATCCCAGAGGATCACCACACAGACACTGGAATATAGCAACATGAGAAAGATAAGAAGGAGAGAAATGGGTCCCCCAGATGCAGGAAGGATCTGAAATGAGAATTGAAGCCCTCAGAAAGAGCAAACAAGACCTCTCCTGGAGAAAACACTTGGAGGGCCGCC
Organism: Dinomys branickii; assembly: GCA_004027595.1. Taxonomy (NCBI): domain Eukaryota; kingdom Metazoa; phylum Chordata; class Mammalia; order Rodentia; family Dinomyidae; genus Dinomys; species Dinomys branickii. The sequence continues at coordinate 61,495 of PVLD010008710.1, forward strand.
ATGGCAAAGTCAGAGGAAGAGGAGGCAGAGAAGGAGGGAGTCACTGCTCAAAACACACCCTCGACCCACTCCCTCATTCCTTCACTTCCAGCTTCAGCTCCGGAGGCCCATGCTCACGGGAGCCTCGTGACTCCGCCAGGAGAGAGTGGAGTTCCGAGAACTGGTCCAAAACCAGAGCAGAGAAAGAGCAGCCCAGAAAAGAGGCAGCAGCGCTTGGGAGGTGTTGTTAAGCCTAGCGTGAGGATGACAAGTTACAACAACCACTAAAACTAAATCCCCACTCTGCAGCAACATTTCTAATCAGTGCCCAGAGGCAAGGCAGAGTCAAAGCAACCAGTACACAGCCTACCACACCCAGCTCTATGCCTACCCTGAGGCTGTGGTCTCCTATCTCTCCACTGTGTGAACAAGTACTAGCAGAGAACAGCAGAGAGCAGCGGCATCAACCCCAGGGCCACAGCAATTCTCAGGGATCCAGCCAAAGAACAAATGGGAACTGGAGCACAACAGTAAGAGATAGCTGCAGATGGAGGTGCACCACATGGCCCCATGCCCTTCTCACTCCAGCACTAAGCAGGAAGCATGAGCTGAGTTACTGGGCTTCAGCTCCCACCCTGAAATCCCTCTGTGAGCACTTTGAGTCTTGGCAGCCTGTGTGCTCAACACGTGTTCCTGACAGCAACGGGCTGAGTGCATGGGCTTCAAGACTTACCCTGAGCTACTAATATGAGCAGCAGGAGGGACTTCATACTGCTTGTATATATGAACCTTGTATGAACCCATAGCAAAAAATTACACAAAAAAGAGCAAGTCCTGGAGTGCAAGAGACAACAACATACTCTGCACAGCAGACCTGAGAAAATCCTCCAGTTCTCTTCTAGAACTAATAACTAAACTTAGTACATACCCTGGACTACCACAGTGAACACGGGTGGGGAAGACCTCATGCCACTTGTGCTCAGCATCATAAATGCGCCCAATGCCCAGCTGCAAGGGCTGGGGAGCAGCAACACTGGAGATCGGGAGGTGGGAGGAAGTGAAGACCTGGAACTCGGGTGCAGACCCGGTTCTCTAGCTGCGTGAGGATAGCCTCCAAAGAGTCATAGGTGGCCTTCAGGGAGACACTAGTGGCCTATGAGGGGACCCTGGAGACCTTGACAGGGAGCTCAGCAGCCTCAAGGCTACATGAGAACCCTGAAGAGCTGGACCAGGCCTCTGGCTGGAGCCTGGCGGTCCACGGGGGCAACCTCTTAGACTCGACCAGGCCCCTGGGAGCGCCTTACTGGGGCAGAGCCCAGTGGTCCACGGGGGAGGCCCTGAGGACCGAACTGGGCCTCCGAAAGCGCTGTATCAATGTGGAGCCTGGTGGTTCACTGGGTAACCCCACCTGCTCGACTGGACCCCTCAATGGGAGCTTGACCATAGTGAACCTGGTTCCCTGCCTATTGACCATCTTTGAGGATGGGTGCTTTTCTACCTCCTGACATAATAATTTGTGTATGCTGTTTGCTACAGCATAATTTGAAGCAGCCATGTCTCTTCCCAGTGTGAGAGGCTGAGAGAGTAAATAAATCAAAAAGTACAGTGATTATCAGAGGGAAGATGACTGATTGAGTGGTAGAAAAATGAAGATGAGGGTGGAGAAAATTGATTAATCAAAAAAGCCATTATCTGTATAACTGAGTAACAAATGTGAAGATAACATTATATAATCCAGCATCCAGTGCTAATTCCGTACTATCTTTTCTATAATTTGGTATTTCCTTTATTGTTTTTGTGTTAATAAATGCAAATATAACATCATGTAATATAGCATCCAATGCTAATTCCCTACTATCTTCTCTATAATTTTGTATTTTCTGTATTGTTTTTGTGTTATCCTGGTTTATATGTCTCTGTTCTTTTGTCTTTAAAATAAAATAAAAATCAGAGTAACACTTCCATCTTCTGATACAAATACACTATTTCTGTGATAGTAAAAAACTCAGAATTTCTTAGTGGTATGATGAGTCTGGCATCAACTTTTAATATTCCTTGAACACTTTTGGATGACAGGTTAGGAATGGTTAAAAATTAATATCCTTTGCAAGAAAGGAACAGTTCTACAATTTGGGTTAAATAGGCTTTGACCTGCGTGAGTATTCATGCATGATTCCACCCTATTATATCTGATGTAATATTTGTTTTGATATAAATTTAATAAATATTTTACAAGTACGGGTCACTCTCATATTTTATAGGTAAGGTAATGGGGTTACGACAATGTTACAATTATCTAAGGTTTATATACTTATTCAAAAAAGTTGGCTAATAATACAAATATATTACTGATTTCTATTCTCCTGTAATACTCCTTATCTCTGAAATTACTGCTGCCACAGTGAGTGACTTGCGAATAGCTACTGTAGCACTATAGAACAGTATACATCCAGTGTTAATTCATCCTTTCTGGTTTTGAAGGTCCACCAGCAGTGATAGCAGCAGATGCTGGCATGTGGTAGCAGATGGGTCACATTTCAAAGGAGCTACTGGGAACTGCATGGTTCACTTTTCTCACTTTTTATCAAAAGGTGGGAAGGATGGGAGAGAGAATGATCTAGGCAACATAGACTTAAATGGGTCTCAATTTTCCGACAGATTTTAACTGTGATATTAAAATATGGGACTTGCAGTTTGCTAGTATGTATCATGTCATCACGCCCAAACCCAAGTGGAAAAATTCATAAACCAAAGGGAAAGAATTACAGGAGGATCCTATGATACTACTAGCAAAACTATGGCTGCAGGTGGCAAGAGTTGTTGGCACAGATGGTACGTGATGAATTTCATCAGGACATGTCCAGACACTAGGCTCCTAATTCCAACATCCCTTATTGTCTACATGATGCCCTATCTAATATTACACTGAAAGTTTCACCTATGAAGCATTGACAATTATATATTATAATTATATACACCTTCGATTATGAGTTAGAAATAATAATGATGCTTATACTAAAACCGTTGACTCACTAACCATAAAACACTATGGAGATACATTAAACTAGGTGCTTATTAACTGAACTAATGTCTATTGTTCATTTTAAGCAAATGTCCTGTTATTATTTGGAGGTGGTTTCGTAAATATAATGGATAAACTCAGGAGATAAAAATGAAAAATTATTTATACCAATAACTGAACTTTTCAGATAGAATGGTATCTTGGTTACTTATCTCTTGTTGCTGGGACAAAATATCTGACACCAAAATTGAGGAAGGAAAGGTCTATTTAGCTCACAGTCTGTGGGGGTTTCAGTCCATACTTGGCTGGCTCCAAGGCAGAGTGGCACAGGGCAGAGGGCAACAGTTCACGGCAGGGGAATAACAGAACAACAAAAGCAAAAGGGAGGAGCGTCAGCAAGCAGCCTCTTTCCCTCCCTTACACTGTATGCAAACTACCCACCCCAGGGCAGGCGTCACACTTACATCCATAATTCCAACATTGGACCATGAATAAATCATAAAGTCTAAAAGCCCGCCCCATGACTGCACGTGGCTTTGGGGGGACACCAAGACACAAATAGTAACAAACTGTCATGTGATGAGTAAATACTATACATATTATATGTTTTCTTCTTTTTTAGACAGGGTCTTACATAATTCAGGCTGGTCTTGAACCCCCAGGGGGCACAGGCTGGCCTGGAACTCGCAAAAATTCTCCTGCCTCAGCTTCCTGAGTGCTGAGAAACAGGCACACCCATTTTATGAGTTTTTTAAATATAGCTTTGTCAACTTGAATTGATCTGTGTCTAGTAAGGCAAATATATAACTCTTACACAAAATCAATATAGAATTTGCTGAATTAAAACAAAACCCAAGAGCTTTTCATACATAACACAGGAAAAAAAGTCAACTCACTACAAGAAAAGCTCAAGGTTTGAATAAACTATGACTAGAGTGTAAGATGGTTTTCCACTAATCAAAATCCTGATGGATGTTTCTTTGAAAAGTATAATCTGTATCGCAACTACACTTCTCAAAATTAGTGAAATAGGTTCTTTTTCCTTCAACACCTATCCTGATTCAGAAATATAATTTGCACAAACAAATAAGACTAATCTTTCCTAACATTTTATATGTGCTCTTTTTATAGAATATTCAGAATGCGATTCCCAATGCCACGCCACAATAATAGGAATAGAATCCTTCTCTGCTGGTTTTGCAATTATGAGAATTCATTCCTCGGGAAGTAGGGTAAGGAGCAGCGTGCTGAGTTCTGGAAAGTAAGTACATTTCCCACAAGTAAAGTCCTCCGTTTTACGGCACCCGAGGAAGTTTGGGCAGTGCTGCCCTGCAGAGCTAGTGGAGGCTTTGGTTATCAGTAAGGGATGCTGCTTTGATTCTTTTCTTATTGTCATTTTGTTAAACCACACAGAATTTTTAACCAACTCAAGTTAACTTTCATAGTGAGAATTAACAATCCTAATGATTATAATAGCAAAACCAATCATAGTTTTTAACAAACTTTATTACCAGACATTAGGACAAATACTTCCATATATTTTACTTAACTTATCCTTAATAAACCCCCAAAGAGTAAACATTACTGTCTTCAACTGTGATTCAGAGAAAGTTGTGCTGTTAGAAAGTTATGAGGTTTTCCAGCTCTGAAACCCACCTGCTTAACCTGTGATGTACCTCAGTGCAAGAGCTTAGAAAACACAGTACGCTGGCACTGTTTTTCAAGTACTACAACTTAAGTTTAAGAGAATATTATAGGTAAAGTTAAATAATACAGTTTCTACCAGAGGAATAGGCTCTAAACAAAAAAAAAATGTATATTTTGAATTATAACTTTAATACTTCAAAATAAAATTACCAAAGACAAACACTGAAATCAAATAGAAAGTTAATAATAATGTGCTCTGGCCAATTTTTCATAGCTTCTGTTCCTTTTTCCCTTATATTTTGTGCACTTTTTCAAGTCTTTATCAGGAATACAAGATATATTTTAATTGGAAAAATCTTTAATTATAAAATACACCAAACATGGCCAGGCATGGTGGTGCACTCCTGTAATCCCAGCACATGGGAGGCTGAGGCAGGAGGATTGTTCTACACTCAAGACCAGCCTGGGTTACAAAGTGAGCTCAAGGCCAACCTGAACTACATAGCAGGACCCTGTCTCAAAAAGACAGAAAACAAACAAACAAACAGAAAAAACAATCATTAGCATGGAATTTCATAAATAGGAAATCATGAGTAAATGTCATTTGGATAATTAAAACATTTAAATTTATTTTTTAGGAAACTTCAACACAGTAATAAAGGCAACTTTAATTTATTGAGATCATATTTTGGAATCATAAAATCTAATAGTGGAATTATATCTGAGATGAAGGAAATAAATATTTTTCTGAAATATTTGTCTTATACAAGTTTAATGTTCATATTTGTTTTATTCCTGTTCCAAAAATATTTGTGACATTTTTTGCTTTACTGCATATTTTCATTCCCCAGTAATCAACTATGTTTTCATGTTTATGATGAGTTCCAAAGTTCAACATCTTTTAAGGATTCTGTGATATAAAACATATGGAAATTGTTTAGTTCCCAAGAAGAGGATTATAAGGGAAAAAAGATGCAAAGACACAGCACAACTTTCACGATATAGTTTCCCTCAAACAAGAGCTAGAATTGTTCCTCAGTAACCATGAAGCCACATTCAAACTTCCCAGAGTGGTTATCAATACTCCCCATTATGTAGGATCATTATACCTTTTTAATCTTATTTGCATTAACTCCAACATAGCCATCCTGTTTATATCAATCACTAAGGTTTCCTTGCTTATCACTACCCACTCTGCTGAAGCTGTTCGAGTACATTAGCTTTCTGTCTAATCACCTGTTACTCTTCTCTCTAGGTACTTCCTCAAAGGGCTAACCTGGAAAACAAACTGATGTACTATTCACTTAGCCCTTCGACACTGTGGTTTTATGCTTTATTAAGTTCTAGAGAGGAAGTGAATTGGATATGATCCTTGCTATGAAAGGACTTATGCTCTCCTGTGGGATATAAAAAAGTGAAAGCAAAGAAACATAAACCAAAGCTAATCAGGGGCTTGACCTGAAAAATAACAAGTTAGAGTTAACTGCATGAAACATGGAAGGTAGGGATGGGTAAGGAAGAAAGACCCAGGCAAAATGAAAGCTCACACATGTTAACAGAGAAGAGACAAGTCTGAAGAACTGAGATGGGGCTCAGGTTATAAAGAAAAATGCATTATGACCAGCTCCTGGCCACAGCCTCAAATACTATAGACGGGTATGGCTGTGAAATAACTTCTTTGTTGTCAAAGTTAATTTTACTACATATCATTTGACTGTTGAGATTAAACCAGAATTTTCAATGCTCTAACGGTTAAATGGTTTTGGTAATAATACCTCATGCCTTGCATAAATGATCCACTTATAAATAACCTGAAATCTTTTTCTTCAACTTTATTTATATTCTTCCTGGGCTTATCACAGGAATTGGACATTGCTGATGCTTAACAATGTGTGTTGCAGGGCGTGGTAGCACACATCTGTAATCCCAGCACTTGGGAGGCTGAAGCAAGAGGATTGTTGCGAGTTGGAGGCCAGCCTGGGCTACACAGTGAGCTCAAGGCCAGTCTGAACTGGATAGCAAGACACTGTCTCAGAAAGACAAAAAACCCCAACAAAAACAGAAACAAACAAAATAAAAATGAATGTGTGTTATATGCGCCTGATGCTGATTACAGAAAGTTTTCTGGGAGCAGAGCTGAGAAACATTGTTTATGATTGGTATTGTCATGTGCAGCTTAGTTTCCCTGTCTTTATGTTCCAACAAGAGATGAATATATGACAATAGGCACGTGTCCTATAAATTTGTATCATCAGTACTTAAACAAGATATTTGGATAGAGAAAATTAACTTCATGTGTATGGTCATAGAGATGGCAAGGAAGTTCTTTTTAGACTCAATCTGACATTTTCATCATATATATTTAACTCATTTTGTTTATGCTGCTCAAGAGAGTCAGCATACTTGAACAGCTTCAAATTCTGTTTACAAAAGGGCATTGGAGAATTTTCATGTAGAAGACACAGTTTTCAAGTTATTTGACCTTGATGGAAAATCAACTCAATGATGTTAAAAAAAAAAGTACTAGTACGTTCCTCCCTAAGACTTGGGTTAAATCCAAATAGAATCAATCTGTTTTAAGAATGCACGCAAACAAAAATGGTCCAATAACTATTATGAAATTGTGGAGCATTCCCAGGAATGCTGGGACTTTTAGAAGTAAAGTGCAAATGGAAATGCATTTCCTCTATTTGCACTGGACTCCTGGAACAACCAGTTTGCCCAGTGGGAGGGCTAACTTCCTCATTATCACCTGTGAAATCTCTCAATCTCTGTATCTCCATTTCCAGCAAGGTAAGCATTTTATTGCCCCTTGGGAGACTTAATTAATGGTTAGTGATTTTTTAATTAAAGAGTGTTACAGACTCTAACAGGAATCATTTCAACCCACTTGATAATTAATGTCAATAAAGTAAGATAGTTGTGGTATGATAATTTAAAAACACCTAACATGGAAAGCAGCAACCATTTGTGGGATTCAGTCTTCTTATTCATTGACCACCAACACCCATACTCTGAAGTCATTTTATTTATTAAATGTTTGCATAGGTCCTTTTTGTGCTGGTGCCACTCTTAAAAGCATGTTGGATTTCCATGTTTGTTGCTAGGTAAAGCACCATTCAGAGATTTCTTCATACCATTAGTGGAAAGAATACCATCTGATCAGGTTTTCCCACTGCACAATGGTCACTAGGCTCATCTAACAATTATTTTCATTACTATCATGTAGTCCAACTTGTAAATGTAAATCACAATATCTTTGGAAAGGTGGGCAATTAAAAAGCACTCCATGAAGAAATCAAACTAGTCAAAAAATGGCTGGCAGGGAACACAGGACATATATTAGTCAACTGTACAAGGTTGTGGTCATAGAAAAGGAAGAGCATTGGCTTGACTAAGTGATAACCTAAATCAGTGATGGAAAATGTTTTAGAGACCAAGTGCCTAATCTGCAACCCCAAAGCCACTTATATATTGCAAAGTGCTAACCCTGTAATTAATGCTTGGCTACTGGGGCAAAGAAGGGGCAACCTGGCTTGACTGCCGACACAGTGGCCGTAGGTTCACCACCACTGACCTAAATCATATAAATACAAACATTAAGAAAATATTTCAACTTTCTATTAGGCATAATGGTAGGAGATTCAAATTTCATTTCCCTATAGTAGGAGTTTACCCTGAAGCATGTTGCATCCTAGTTGATGTGGTGAGCAATTTAAAATTTCCCAAGACACTGAAAGATGGTAATTGGAGGATAGGCAAAGAGACAGAGTGCAGAAATTTTATGACCTAAGTCTGTACTTATGTTTGGCCTCTATTAAAACAGCACACAATCTGGATTGATAAGCATAGGTCCAATGTCTACCAAAACTGTCTTTTTAATATTCTAGTTCACTTTAGTCTATGGATGAAAACACACATACAGAGAAGACTAAATTTTTTATTTACCCTGACTTCTTTCCTACATATTTATCCTGGCATTTCCACATTAAGGATTAATTGCAACAAGTACTGCATTACAAAACAAAACAAGAGCAAATTCTAAAAATGAAGTAAACACAAAGTTAAGAAGCAGAAATATAAAAATTATACTATTTCATTTCCTAGGGTTGTCAGGACAATATTTCTACCATAGCTCCCAGTAAGCATTAATCTTAGCCAAATTAAAGAAAAAGATAGTTTTCAAGAGTTGACTTAATATATGGATCTTCTTATTAAATGTAACACCCCAAAGAAATTTGTTTGAATTTTAAAAATTAAATTTAATGTGGATCGTGGTAATAGTGGTAGTATAGCCTGATTCATTACTATATTGGTCAAGCAAATATAGTATCAAGCAGAAGGCTATTATTAATAGGCATATAAATACCTTCATAGGGCAAATGCTACATTCTAACACATATATGCTACAAATATATTTAAATATATGCTATATTCATTCATTCAAATGGTATATTCATTAATTGTAATCTTATCGGATCAAGGAAAGAAGATACATAGCAAACAAAAGTGCTTCATATACTATGCAAAATACATCTAATGTAACATTATTATTCCCCTGAGAAGTCTTTTTAAGACAAAAGAGTACAGCAATTTTTTCTCCTATGTATTTCTCTGATTCTCAAAATACTTGCTTTGCTTAAAATGTTATAAGACAATATGGTTGCTACTTCATCTAATAATTAAATTCTATAGACACTGCATATGGAACAAAATCTCCCAGTTACTATTTTATACTTTTATATGTACCAGAATCTCTAGGTGACCAGGTGGCTGAGTAAGAAGAGAATTTCCAACATTAAGTCAAGAGGAAGGCGAGAAGTTGAGAGCTTGTTCTTCTAATTGCCTTTGCTGTTTAAGGAGACCCACTTATAACAACTGACTGGAGGCTCCCCAGGTAGGTTTCTGTGGTGATGTGAGTCAGTTGTGTCATTAGTTTTGTAAGAATGTACACAGGAGGAGTGGAACAAAACACAAAAGGTTACTGTTTTGTGTGTGTGCTCACTGGAGGGTTTAAAGACAAAGTGACACCACTCTCCATTTCTTCAGAAAGCTGAAGTGTGTGTGTGTGTGTGTGTGTGTGTGTGTGTGTGTGTTCAAAAAGTGTGCAGAGTCAGAGAGGGAGGTAAAGAATGAGGAGGGCAAATGTTAAATGTCAACATTTAGGAAATCTAGGTGTGACATGTACAGTGATTTTCAGTCTTGTTTCTGCAACTTTTATGTGAAGTCTAAAACTATTTCAAAATTAACCATTTTCAAAATCTGCCTTACAGTTGGAGTTTCTCCTATGGATGATATAAATGAGAAAGACTAAAATTCAAAACACTGAAATCCCCTGCAGTAAGGAAGGTGCTGAGACTAACACCTTTGGTAAAGCAAGTGTTCTAAAACATCCATGCAGAGACACAAAAATCCAAGAGAATCAAACATACATGGCAGCTGGTTTAGTTACAACACTAGAATATTTCATAGCTATTTTCAATCTTTCTAATTTCAAAGTAAAATAAGAATGGGTCAATTCTTTAAACTCCTACCAATTTCAGATCCTATCGTGAAGACTCAGGAAACCCATTCTTCCCGTCTGTCCACTCAGCTCATCCATCTGAAGACCCACCTTGTGATGTTGGACACACACTTGATAATTGCTTCAAACCTCTTGGCTGTAATGTTCCCCAAGTCACATTATACTCCTAAATTTCCCATTTTCTACTAAGGGATGTGCCAAGGATAGACAGAGAATTCATGCCTAACACCACCCACTGGTAAGTCTGGCTGCCAAATTAAATGGTTTGTCTTCAGCCAGGACCTATAGAGAACACCGTGACATACTCCTTTTATTTGAGACCTCAGAGTCTCATTTAAGTATGAAAAGAGGTTGACAATACCTAAGCACATTTGTATGCACTTATGAGTGAAGAAAAACAATGACCTTTCATTTCTACACTCTGCTAACACTCCGGGAACAGTGGATTCTAAGACTGTCACTACGTTAAGGTAGAGAAGGTCCGCACCCAAAAAGAACTTCTCCTTACACCAGTTCTAAGCAAGCAGAAATGTTATTTTATGTCTGAAGTCAACTGTCATAGTAACAGACAGCAGAAGGGTGTTTGAGACTTTCTAAACCCAGGAATCTAAGTTCCAAGTAAGAGGGCTTGGATGTTGGGAGGCAAAGGAACCTTGGGTTCTCTGCCTCACTCCAGAAAAGGAAATGCTGCTAGTGAATTCCAAACACAAGAACTGGAAGCAGGACTGAAGTGTATTTTAGTTCACACATTATACTAACATTGAGTCCCCAGATATATGGCCAGGCATTATGAAAACACAAGCATTGAATAGTCATGACTGCTGCCCTCAAGGTGATTATATTGTAGGAGAAAAAGAGTGGGCAGTGCCCGGGGTGGTGATGCATGTCTGTAATCCCAGCACTTAGGAGGCTGAGGCAGAAAGATCGTTGTGAATTCGAGACCAGACTGGGCTACAAAGTGCGATCAAGGCCAGTCTGAACTCCACAGCAAGACCCTGTTTCAAAAATACCAAAAAAGAAAGAAAAGAAAAGGAGTGGGTAATATTACTAACCAAGATGGAAAACAGAAGCTAACATCTGACATAACAGGAAGGTGAAGACTTGGCCAGGCTTCTATTTTGTAGCAAGCTTCAGCCCAAAGACGTCGAAACATCTTATACGCAGTAATATGCTTTAATTGTAGGAAGATTTCATCAATGCTTAGTATTTAGCCTGCCAAGTACTCGTTCAGTTTCACGGTGTGGCTAAAACTACTGATCTAAGTGATAAAATTCAGTTATACCTGGTGGCTCCTGTGCATTATTTTTTGCAATAGAATTTTATAAACTGTTAAATGAAATGGTAGAAAACTGGAATACCGACTCTGACTCCTGCACGTTGTGTGTCTCAAGCTCATCAGAGGGCCTTATCTGCGACTTATTTACACTTTCCTGAGGCGGGCCAGGGTTAACTTTCTCGCGCAAAAACTGTTTGTCAGCGTTTATCTGAGTCCTTTCACTTTGTATTCAAATTCTTTCTGGTAGAAAACATAAGGCTCTCAAGCCCTGAAGGAATAACAGAATCTTCTGTAAAGATTTGAGAATACTTCTGCACTCTCTTACCTTCTTCCAGTAAATCTGAAATGGCTTGGTTTAGCCGTGATAACTAAAACCTCAAAGGCTCTACCGGCTATTAACTCATTCTACGGAGAGAACGTTCCAGGGTTGAAGTGGTCAGTTCTTATTTGGGCTCTAGTCACTCCTGATGCTACTTCTACGTGGGTGCAAGAGGAGCTGCAGGCGCGCACGCCGAGACGCCGCAGACCTGCCGTGGAGCATCTGCGGCGGTGAATAATAGCTCTTCAAGTCTGCGATAAAAAAAGGCCTCCAATAAAACTACATTGCAAAAAACAGGAAAAAAGTCAAAATGGAAAAAGTAAAAAAGTTGAGGAAGCAGAACCTGAAGAATCTGTGGTAGAAAAAGTACTGGACCGACCTGTGGTTAAAGGAAAAGAGAATTGTCTGAAGTGGAAGGGATTTACAGATGCTGACAATATATGGGAACCTGAAGAAAATTTAGATTGTCCAGAGTTAATTGAAGCATTTCTTAATTCTCAAAAAGCTGGTAAAGAAAGAGATGGTACAAAAAGAAAATCTTTATCTGACAGTAAATCTGATGATAGAAAATCAAAGAAAAAAAAGAGATGCTGCTCACAAACCTAGAGACTTTGTAAGGGGTCTTGATCCTGAATGAATAATTGGTGCCATGGATAGCAGTGGAAAATTGATATTTCTTATGAAATGGAAATGAGGCTGACCTGGTGCTGGCAAAAGAGGCAAACATGAAATGTCTTCAGATTGTAATTGTTTTTTATGAAGAGAGACTAACTTGGCATTCTCGTCTAGAAGATGAAACTCAATAATTTACATCATTTATATATATATATATGTATATATATATATAAAATATGGGTCTTGGTTTTGATTTACCAGTGTGGAGGTTTCAGTCCATACTTGGCTGGCTCAGAGGCAGAGTGGTACATGGCAGAGGGCAACAGTTCATGGTAGCAGAACACAGCAAAAGCAACCAGAGCAAAAGGGAAGAATGGCAGCAAGCAGCCTCTTTCTACCTCTCTTACATTGTAAACAGGCTACTCCCACCCAGGGGCCCTGTTGCACTCCCATAATCTCCATGCTCTCCTCCTCCACAGGCTCAGGATGTGTACAAAGTAAGCACACTGGCTCCCAGCTAAGTCACTCAGCCAAACCTCTAGACTCTCCAAGTTGACACAGTGTTTCAACCATAACAGGCTCTCATGCTATGACGGAACGACAGAATCTTCTGTAAATATCTGAGACTACTCCTCCACTCTCTTACCTTCTTCCATCTCTCTATGGCCTGTTCTCCATGGCCATGATGACTAAAACCTCAAAGGCTCTACTGGCTATTGACTCATTCTACAAACAGAATGTTCTAGGATTGAAGTGGTCAGTTCTTACTCGGACACGAGTCACTCCAGATGCTACTTGTGTGCAGAGATGCTCAGTACCAGATCGAGGGACTCAGATGGCTGTGCAGGAAAACAAGTTATTTTACATAGTGCCACAGCCCTTACTATGGAACAGAAGGACAAGAAAAAACATGGGGAAAAAACTCTAATCTCAACCTTTCCAATATAAGGCATTCTAGAGATATTTTATTCTAGCTCTGGTTTATCAACTGCAAAGCTTTTTAGAAAAAAAAAATGACACCAAATGCTGTTTTTCCTCTCTCCTTCCCTTCCTCCTTCCCTTCCTCCCTCCCTCCTTTCCTTCCTTCCCTCCCTTCCTTCCTTTCCTTTCATCAATAATCAAACCAAAGGTAAACCACTAAGTTGTGCTTTGAAACTGTGTGTATATATAATACATAATAAAAATACAAGAATCAATGGAAAATCATTTGTGGAAGCTAGAAAAATAGCTGAAACATGAGCTTCTAAGAGACTCACTTTATCAATGCATAATCTATAGATGCATAACTATATGACTACAAAGCTAAAGCTATAGAAAAAAACTGGATACGTTTGTATCTATTCAGTAGTTATCACTAGGGAAACTTTTATTTCCCATAAAAGATCATTATATACTGTTTGCATGTTTTAGCAAGAGTTGGCATCATTTTAATGATAATTCAAATTTTCCTGAAATTAGCACAAAAAAACCTAAAAAATGCTTCATATCATGAGAAGCTGGCAGAAATTATTTATGATTAAATATTCAGCAAGGGAATTCCAGGTGAGTTTCTCAGTACAGTAATCTTGAAAGATAAACTATAGCATTAAGGAGCTACTTCCTTCTCCATTTTGTTTTCAAGCTCTGTTTGGTGGGCAGAAAAACAGCAAGTTAGTGTAGAAAAGTGCAGTTACTTGTAAATGTCTTTTGCTGAAACACCAGGGACACTTACAAGGGTAGTCTGACCCTGATGTAACAGACTGAGCTCAGTTTGGGATGTTGGTTTTTAAATTTTTTATGAGTTCACTGAGGTGGATATTAATAGCAACAATTTTATTTTGTTTAGAACACTCTCTGGCATATTGTAATCATTTAAACATGCCAGATAACATAGTAAGTCATTATTATGCAGAATGGAGTAAATGAGACCCAAACACGCCAACATTATGGAGGTACGTATGTGCATAGATATGCAAGCAAGGACACGGGATGCAATGTGAGAGGGTTCACCCGAGATGGAGGAGCAGTTTCCTTTGGAGAACAGCATCAACTGTGAAGTACAGTACCACGTGAAATGGAGCTTTTGTTTTTCTCTTTATTGCATTGTCTTTATTTTTGAAGCTTTACAATGAGAAAGCAGGTACTTAATTTTTAAGGAAGAAATGATAGTATTTTTAAAATAATACAAAAAGATATACTGAATAGATATGTGGTGAAATTACTGGATAAATGTTTCTTCACCATAAATGCACACATCACACTGCATAAGTGTATGGCGGGGGAGCAATTTGGGTCCAGCCTGTAGCCAGCTTCACAGCGGTCTACTTCCGAGTGAATGGCTGGCAATCCTAAGTCTTCCTGTTATCCCGACTTTGTCAAGTAGCCTAATGTCCATCAGCCAGATTCTTTATTTGTAAAGTGAACATAAGACATGACCATATTTGTCTTGGTTACTTTTCTCTCGTTGCTGAGACAAAATACCCAACACTCAAAATGAAGGAAGGAAAGGTTTATTCAGCTTACAGTTTGTGGAGGTTTCAGTCCATACTTGGCTGGCTCAGAGGCAGAGTGGCACATAGCAGAGGGCAAATGTTGATGGAAAACAACAAAAACAACCAGCAAAAGGGAGGAATGGCAGCAAGCACCCTCTTTCCTTCCCTTACATTGTAAACAGGCTACCCCTACCCAGGGTACGTGTAGCGCTCTCACAATATCCATGCCCTCCTCTTCCACAGGCTCAGGATGTGTACAAAGTATGCACCTTGGCTTCCTGCTGAGTCACTCAGCCAAACCTCTAGACTCCCCAAGTTGACACAATGTATCAACCATAACAATATTACAATTTTTTTCCCTTTAAAAATGAATTTTGCCAGGTGTGGTGGTACATGCCTATAATCCCAGTACTGAGAAGGCTGAGTCAGGAGGATGGTTGTGAGTTCGAGGCCAGCTTGGACTACAAAGTGAGCTCAAGGTCAGCCTGAACTGCATAATGAGACCCTGTCTCAGAGACAAAAAAAAAAATTATTTTATTTTGAAAACTAAGGCCAACACTGATGAAACATGTCTGAAAATGACCTTGTTTTCCTTGGCGAATTCTATAAACTTAGTTTATAAACAATGTACATCTGGAAAGTCAAAACAGTGCTAGACAACAAATATCACTTCAGGAAAACCAGATAATCAAGGTCCTGTTTGAACACTAATTTGAAAATTGTTCAAATAAACAAAAGATGATGTGAGGATTCCCGGTTTCTTGTTCTTTCTAGTGAGTTACCTAAGGTTCCAATTTTATCCTAGACAACCTCTTAAGGAACAAAAATGGAAAGCTCTTGAGACTCCTGCAGCATGAACAGCAGTGAGCTTCACTGCTGAGCTGAGTGTTCAAGTAGTGGGGGCTGGGAGTCCTCTCGGCAAGCAGCTCGAGTGGCAGGACAAATTCACGGAGAGCTCAGTAACAACAGCAAAAAGAACGGGCGTGACTGCTGAGATAAAGGCAGCGTGGGGTATGTTCATCTCTTGAATATTCCTAGATCAGGGGCTGCATTCAGTACTTATTCTTCTTCGGAGGGCTTATAGTGGAAAAGCATATGGTCTAACATGCTTAATGTTTTGAAATTCCAGAAAAAGAGCAGCCAGCTATATTTAATTCCAGTGTCATCAAAACCAAGGTACTCTAGAACTGATAGATGGCTGAAAAGTTGTAGACAGCACAGGCTTGGTTCAAAGTTCAAATCTGAACCTCTCAATGTTTTTTCAACAGACCTCCGTTTAGAAAACTGTAATATTTGTACTTAAAAGATAAGCTGAAGGTTTCAATAGGATCACAAATTACACAATATCCAACTAAGAGAACACCTTATATATGGTAAAGACTCACCACAAGTAAACAGGTAATAGTGCCCATTCCTTAAGACTTATTGGGCTGCCTGACATGAAGTTCTACAATTTAATATTTGCTACCATATAATCAACAGCATGCTTAGCATGCTCGATGTGTGTGATAAATGCTCAAATCAAAATTTTCAGCTGTCCTCATTCTGGGAAAGGTTGCACATGTTTCTGTTTTGATTTTGCATAGAAACTTGGTCCAGTGACCTCAGGACTGAAGGGTCCTGCAGCAGTCCATCTGGGGGAGAGATGCCTACACTCATTAATCCTCAAGCGCACTGGACATCTAGACCTACTTGCCTACAATCTAAAGAAGAGTCATGTCATTAAACAGTGCCCTTTACTGCCCCTTCCTTACTATTTTAAAGAACCTACCTAATAGTGGTTTTGTTAAAATATTTTATTGAATTTCTGTACTGCCTCAATAGAGATGTTTCTACCCCTTGTTATAGGAAAGTCTAGGGGCTGAGAATATAGCTCAGTGGCATAAGCACCGGCCTGGCAAGCATGAGGTCATGAGTTTGATTCTGGATACCAAAAAAAAGGAAAGTCTAGTTCCCACAGTGGTAATACGACTTTCCTAATGTCACACACTGGTCAGTGAAGATTGGCATGAGGGCCACTGACAGCTAGACAGGCCCTTCTGCCCTGGGAGACAGGCTGAAAGTCTCCATAGACACGTGGTCCTGGCAATCAGTAGAGTCCTATTAATTTGTACCCTGACTCTAGGCTTCCCTGAAACACCAGCTTATCTGGCCCTGAAACCTAAGATTTCAAACCAAACTAAATCAAACCAATAGCCTCCGAGTAGTGAAATAGCTTTGAAAGGAGAACAAAGTCAGGACTCCAAAGAATCCCAGTTTAAGAAGTAGCGTTTTGACTCAGTTTCAATATATGAAAAAAATCTCTCATGACTCATCAATACAATGGAAGGTACACCACACAACTAGAATAGAAGGTAAATATACATTTTTAGGTTATCACAGAAATCAACTTCTTCAATTTAAAGATTCCCACCCCACACACAATCTCCTTGACTTGGTAGTATAACTTGCTCATGTAGCCTGAATGGCAAATTAATCTTTTGTCAGAAACAGTTCTTCTTCGCGTGTCAACCAAACATTCCAAAATGCACTCCTAGGTACAGGGAGATGCTCATCCGCTTCGAGAAATGTCACTGTTTCCACATATGTGTAAGTCTTCTAAATTACATCTTTCTGTCAGAATGATATTACTGCCTGTGTCTCTTTAGTTGCCAATCTGTGAGCCTCTGATTGTGGAAATATGTGTCAACAACATTTATTTATTAGATTAAGTAAATTTATTAACATTCCATGGGCAAAAGGACAAGAGGAGCCACTGTTAGGAATTAGATTCCCTCATTCCCTTTGATGTCTTTATCTCCAATATTAAGAGTATTTTGCATAATTATTGCGCTTTTAATTTCTTTCACAAGGCACATTTCTGCCAGCTATCTCCTCAGCTATGTCTGTATCAAACCTTGTATCTGATCTCCACAAGACATCAGGAACCTGCTGAGATGTTAGTTTGTAATCTTTCTCTGCCCAAATAATGTTTCCATATTATCTTTCCAGCTATCTTTCGGAACTCATCAAGGCAGACGCATTCTCAAGCTTCTACCTAAAGGTATCCAAATGATAAAAATCTCCCAGCCTACACTACAGCATGCACAAAGCAACTGTGATGCTAATTTAATGAAATTATTTACTTGTTTTCAAGAATTTTAAATGATTTTATTTTTTCTTTCCATTACAAAAGCAAGCAAGCCACCTAAAATGGGGAAAAGGCAACAGATCAGTAAAAGAAAATGTGGATAAAATTCAAACATAAATTTATCATTTTCAAAAATTTGTAAATGTTGATTTGTGTTCTGCTATCATTTACACATTTGTTCATCATATGTATGCATCTAATTGTAGTTGTTGCCTAGACTACTATTAAAACAGAAGATGCATAACTAGGTGAGGTGCTATATTTGGCTACCGTAATAGTAAGAAGAGATAAATAACTAACGATATTTCTTATGCTTCATGATCACTCCTGTTCTGTATGCACCACTGCCCAAAATATGGAACAGTATTTTTGTGGCAATTTTCATACTGGCACTTCACTATCCAAACACTGGCAAATCGCCATTTGATAACATAGAACTCGCTGGAATTCACAATGTGGTATCGTAGGTACTGCACTTTCCATTCCAAACTACACTTTGATTTCCTGAATGGAAATTATCTGGGAAGGCTGACTTGAAGGATGATGCATTCGGGATCCTTTTAATTTCATTTTTCTCTTCTTTAGTGATACTCATTACTATCTTACCTATTTCAAACTTCTTCCAAAGTAAGTTGATCAAAATAACTTCACTCTCAAACTAGAACTATGACACAGGCATGCTGAAATAACACCAAAACCTTCCAAGTAGCTTGCAAGGAAGATACAGTATTCATTACTAAATGCCAGGCAGGTTTTGATGGCGATTATTTACATTTACTGGAAAAAGATTTTCTTTTTTTTCTTTTTTTTATTATTTTAAAAGTAAAAGAATGAGGACATATTAACAAACAGACACAAAGTAGCAGAAGAATAATACAATCAAAACTGATCTACAGACAAGGTGACAGGGAATCAACAATGGTTGTTGCTTTACAAATTGATAACCTCGAAGTGTATATTCAGGAACAAAGATACAGACATGAAAAACTGATAAATCAGTTAATCATCAACTATTCCTTACTATAAGTGACCTAGTTGAGTAGTACAACTACGTAAGATATGCTGTATGTACATACTTACTTTCTTACATATTCTTTTTCCTCTCTTCCCTTTCCCTTTCTTTCCCTTCCTTTAAAGTGTGATAGAGAAAGAACTACATCAACAGGAAAAAAAAAAAAAAAAAAAAGAAACCGAAAAGCATTAACAAAGAGACACAAAGTAGTACAATAACAGTTTGATAAGAATTGAATTATAGACAAAGCCACAGAAAACCAACAATAGTTGCTGCATTGCATATTGATATCTTCAAAGTGTATGCTCAGGATAACTCATACAGACATACAAGATTGATCAAATAACAAGTTATCAACTATTCCTTAGCATTAAATGACATAATACAATAGTAGAACCATGTTAGCCCTCCTGCACATATGTATCTACATATATACATACATACATTTTTCCCTCTTTTTCTCGTTTCCTTCGTCCCATCTGTTTCTTGCTCTTGAACACATTTCCGTCATGTCTCTTAGTTTATATTCCCACCCTCAGGTTCTTACACCAGTGACACAATACGTTGCCTGCTCATGTACCGTTGATTTATTTCACTTACGAGTATGGTGTCAAATTTTGACCATCTACCTACAAAGTCCCCAAAACTGTCTTTCTTTATAGCTGAATAATATTCCATTATATAAAAATGCCACAATTTTTTAATCCAGTCTTCTGCAGGTGGACACTTGGGTTGCTTCCACATTTTAGCTATTACAAATTGCACTGCTATAAACATGGGTGCACATATATCACAGTAATATGATGTTTTCAGATCTTCTGGGAATATACCCAGGGGGGAAATGGCTAGTTTGAATGGAATCTCTAGACCTAGTTTGCTCAGAAATCTCCAAACTGCTCTCCACAGTGGTTGTACCAGTCTGCATGCCCACCAGCAGTGTAATAGAATCCCTATTTCTCCACAGCCTCGCCAGCATTTGTTATTGGATAATTTTTTAATACTGCCAGTCTTGCTGGGGTGAGATGAAATCTCAGTGTTGTTTTTATTTGCATTTCTCGAATGACTAAGGATGTGGAGCATTTTCTCATATATTTATTTGCCATTTGTATTTCTTTGTCTGAGAATTGTGTATTCATCTCATATGCCCATTTCTGGATTGGGTCTTTGAATTTGGACAGGTACATGCTTTTTAATTCTTTGTATGTTCTAGATAGAAGACCTTTGTCTGAGGGACAGCCAGCTAGGATTTTTTCCCAATTTGTGGGTCTTCCTTTTACTTTGCTGGTGATTGCTTTAGATGTATAAAAAATTTTCAGTTGTATGAGGTTCCAATTATTGATTCTTTGAAGTGTTTCCCTTGCAGTTTCATTTTTGTTCATGAACTCTCTGCCTACTCCTATGTCTTCAAGATTTTTACCTACTTTCTCTTCCAATAGGTTTAGAGTTTCTGTTTTAATATTGAGGTCTGTGATCCATTTTGACCTGAGTTTGGTGCATGGTGATAGACTGGGGTCTATTTTCAGTTTT